>JAPDSC010061069.1:0-35093 GCA_026290005.1 Latrodectus geometricus
CTTCTGCTCTAAGCAAACACGTCTTTCGCTGTAGTTGTTTAAAATTTTTACGACTTTCCTTCCTTATGGTACTAGAATACAATCCACTATCTATAAAAAGTCATCTCTGGATGCAAAGATAGTAGATGTTAAAATGTCTTATAAAGGTCTTCAGTCATTAAGTCTTCGAATACATGGTGCCTTTATAATATGATGGGGATAACCATGTTCTATTCAGATAATAGAGATCTTTGGAGATTTCCCAGGTTTGAACTTAACATTGTTAAAATGATATGTAGGGAGGCTGTCTTTTGCCTCTACCCTGTTTTATTGGTTGCTTTGGGTTTCTTTCCTTGCTCAACGTAAATTCGTCAATCATAAATTTTCAATTTGAATGCAAATCATTCAGTAGATGTTGAAAATTACTTACTGCAGAACACATCTCTTTGGCTGTCTACTTCGAGATATCAAAATAATAAATTTTAGACTGGACTTTTGATAAGAATGGATTCTTTTTTAAAACGGATGATCACATATTCAATTCCAGCCATAGTTTAATAAGAACATATGGTTGTTGAACTTCTGTTTTTTATATGCTTATGAGAACTTTAAACTTTAGTTTTAAATTTTTGAATTTAAAAATAATGCAATATATCATAATTAATATCAAATTCTATTTCACATGATTAAGAAAATATTAAAAATTATAATTTTTTTATAAAAGAAGAAAGCGAAATTTCTCATCTAAATTTTCGATCTCTCGTCATTTGTGATCTAATTTCACATGTTTAGGTATAGAAGAAATATTTCTACAGATGTGAGAATCAATAATAATTGATTCTTTTATTTTTGAAATACCACCACACTTCGGAAAATAGTCCTGATGGTCTGACATTAAATTACCTGAATTTTGTTTTTCTTTTAATGAATGTTAGTTGCGTTTCCATAAATTTGGTAAGCGCAACCACAGAACTTAATGCTGAATTGTATGAAGGAATTTAATTTTTTTATATTGAGTTCTGATTTATAACCTAACATTAATTACAAAACAACTTGCCATTGGACATCTAAATAAAAGATTTTTATTCAGAATGGAATGTATGTCATTTTGATGATTTTTTAAAGAGGAGGTATTCATTAGCTAAGTCAACAAAAAAAAATGTTTATTGTATGGCTTGGGAGTGTACTCTTTCAAAATGTCTCCTGGACAAATTAATCTATTTTTATTTTTCTCTATCTTACCAAATTCAGAATTATGTTTAAGCGATTCTAAAGATATTATCTAGAAAAGTAAAATAAATAAAAAGATAACTAGGAATGTAAAATAAATTGTTCAAAGTATATTTTTATTTATGTTTAAAAAAGTGTAAGAAGATAAAAAAAAATTATACAATATATCATTGATATATTGTATAATTTTTTTCTATTCTCTTAAACTTTGGAAACATAAATATATGTTAATTGTATAGTATTTTTTAAAAATATATACTTATGTCCATTATTAAGGTAAAATAATTTTATCTTTATATTATAACTATTGAAAATTTGACAAAGAAGAAAAATTAGTAAAGCATAGTGAAAATAAAATGAATTTATTTAAAACTGTTGAACAGAGTTTATAAAATATTAAAAACGTTTCTTAAACATTAACAATTCATATTTTACGTAAAAAAAACAAAAAAAGCTTATCAATAACCTAATATGTTATATATTTAGATTTTCTTAATTAACATTATAAATAGATTTGGAATCTTATTTAATAAGGAAGTGAATTTTTTAGCAAATTTGTTTTCAATTTTAGAACAAAAACTATCAATTACACATTAGTTAATATGAAATATGTTTCGTTGGAAGAATATTTTATCTGAGAAATCTCAGCTTAAATTAACTTCAAACATAATCTTATTATTTTATAAATAATTTTATATCTGAATAGCAATTTAGAGCGTGAATGCATTTATAAATAATTACCAATAATTGTAGGATATAAATATTTTTAATAACTTTCAGGATGCACATGAAAATAAAGTTTTTTCAAATTCATATATATTTTTAAGAAACTTTCTACATACTCTTACTTTTAAATGCAGTACAACTTTTTAATGTAATTTTTGATGAATCATTTTTTATGAGATATCAGCATATATTACATATATAATTATAAAAAAGATTGAAATTTTTTTAAGAAATAGAGAAAAATGTTTTAAATTTACAGTTGATAGTTGCAAATATTATCATATAAAAATAATGTCATGAATAAAGTAAAGGAAAAAATATAAAGATTAAAAAAAAGTTGATTTATGCTTAAAAATGATAAATAAAATAAATTATACTTTGTTGTCATTATTAAAATAGAAGTTCATGATTTTTTTATTTGGGATGTTTTTCACTTTAAAATTACGGTTAATGAACATTTCTAGATTTCAAAAATAAAATATAAATTTTACCATTCAGTACAACAGATTTAAAGATACTGGAAATAATTCATATTAGAGCAACTAGCAAAATTAAGATTGCTCAGATATAATATTTAACTTTATGAATACTTTTAAGAATTTTTCATTAATGGGTTCTGATCAAGTAAACAGATAACTAAAAAAAATTAATTTATTTTTCTCATACTTACGTGTGTATAACATACGGAATCTAAGAATCATATCACGAAAGTAAAGAAAAAAATAAATATTTTTAAGAAATCTAAACAAATAATTTATTTTTCAAAATAATTTTCATTCACTTGTAAATATTTGTATGATAATCCAATGATCAAGTGATTAGTTATCAACTGGTTACTTATACGTTGTAAAAGTGAAATTGTTATCTTGTAAATTTGTGAAAGGAAGAAACTCTCTCCTTTTCAAAAGAACATAATTTTCTTCAATGCAAGAGTTAGGCATATAAGTAGAAAACTGTGTAGAGTTTAAAGTGTAAAATTCGCAAGAATATAAGTTCTAGGAAGAAAATAAAAAAAGAAAAACTCTCAATTTATAAGCACAGCTAAAATTTCTCCTTGAAAGTATGCCTTTCTTTTCTATTAATGCCAGATTTCTTCGTCACATGTTAAAGAATACATAATTCCTACCTTCTAATAACGAGATTACCTGAAAGAAACCATGTTCAAGCAAGATGAAACCAATTTGTTCATTGAAACCCCGAACCATAAGTGGATAATTACTGATGCAAATATAATCGAGAATAATTCCGCAAAACTTGACCTCTTATGCTTGATTGTCCGAACTTATGTACCGTAAGACTACCAATTATAAGGATTTTTCAAAGAAAAGTTTTATTGCGAATGTTTGAGAGATGTACCTGAATTTATAAACTGTATCCACTATCATATCCAGAACATTTCTGTTCTGTAGTAGAAATCTAGATATTTAGAATGAAATGCATTCTCGAAAATGAAGATTTGCATGTTGAATATATTTTAAATCAGGGATTTGGATGGACACAGTGTTGTCATATTATAGGTTTATTTGTAGTACTACAATAGATATTTAACACACGATAGCTATTTTACGTGAATTGAATTTACGGAAACATATTGATGAATGTTGATTAAAACGGTTAGCATTCACTCATGATAGGGTATCTAACCCATGAACAATTGAATTAATTGCCACTTTGTTTCTTGCTAGGTATCGTGCAATGTAGAAAACTTTTTGTGTTATAAAACCAATGTGCAATATTGTGAATGAAAATTGTCCTCATTGCCTTTTTTATAGCCCACTATTAAGACAACTAGTACTTCGTTGTGTAAGAAGTTTTGAGCAACCCGAGCTGAATGCGGAAGAGCACTGATTGCCCGAGCATTATCTTACTAAAATATTACCCCTGGGAAATTTTTAGATAAGGTCTCACGTGGAGATAAAAAACTATCATCAACATAATGTTGACCCATTAAGGTTCCCATTATCACAAGTAAAGTGGACCGGCTATCATAAGTTACGGTCCCTCACACCATTATGCAGGTGGTATAGGCAATGCATTGCATGACAGTGTGGGTGGAAGTGCAATATTAACTATAGTGTCTTCACCCCCACACGTGGTTATAACCTGACTCAAAACCAACTGAGGTTCATCAGTAAACACCACGTTTTTCAAATCTGAGACATTCACGTCACTCGTTTTTAGCCCCATTTTAGACGGAGTCACCGGTGATTAGGTATTAAAGGCAATACACGAAACGGGCGATTGGATAGCAGATTAGCTTCCAAAAGGCATCTGAAAATTCTTTGTGTAACAATTAGAAACTGTTTACTAGTAATTATCCATAACTAACTGTTTACTAGTAATTATCCGTAAAGTGTATCATGTATTGAGTCACTACAGGATCCACTAGCACTTGCCACACGATCTTTCACCTCGTCGTCATCCTGGTTGACCCCGACACAGTGTGCCTAAGCCGTACCATCTCATGTTCACTGATTTAAACTTGTGCAGACGGCATACTCCTTACGACCGACTTTGCGAGCAACAAGGCTCATCGACCAACCTGCAGTTTTCAAGCAGATAATGAGGCCTCTTTCAAACTGGTTTAACAGTGTAAAATGTCTTCATACACGTTTCCCTGGTATTCTTTGCTTTCTAACTTTCTTCTAACGTTAACGACATATGGTCATCACATTTCTGAATCTTCCACTCTGAGTCGTTTATATATGACCCACTAGCTTATTGCAGCCCTGCTGCCAGTGTGTGGTTATGCACGTAGGCACCAAACTTCTGTCATTTGTACATTGGATCCCATTGCACTTATTCGTAATGCTTAATACTTGTATCTTTCTTCCTTTATGGTGCGCAGATTTTAATATTCTTGTGTGCATTTTTTCTTTTATATTTTATGTACTGGAAATTTGTTTGATAAAATATCTCTAGAAATCATTCTAATTATATATGTTCTTAATTTAACCGACAACTTGTCTGTGATCAAGCTTTGTGAACAGTGGTGATAATGGAATTATTATTGAAAATCATTCCAAAATTTACACCAAGTGCCAAATAGAAGCCCTTTCAAATGAAATAGTTTCCGAAATAATAGACGGATATTTTTTTTTGATAAATTATATAATTTACTAGTAATTATCCGTAAAGTGGAGCTTTAGTCAATTATAAATTTATATTTTATATTAGCTTCATTAAACACTATCTAAGTATATTTTTACTTATTTACCATTTTTATTTTGTATTAATGTTTCTTCACAGATAGGCCAGATACACCCGTAATAAAAACGTATCACGCGACTGGAAAAACCATTAAACTGACTTGGGAATCAACGAATACCCCCATGTCTCCTGTAAGCGGTAGGTATTAATTCATCTTGTGCCTTCTTCCTGTTTATGTCACATGTATCATAACTCATTGCTCTACTTAGAAGTATTAAATAATTCTTCAAAGATACGCACACTCTCTTCAATACAAAATTTCTTCAAGAGTAGATGAAGTTATCTTAATATACAATTATCTTAATATATATTAAATTATCTTATTATCTTAATATAAGTTTTCATATGAAGTTATCTTAAATTACAATTATACTTGTAAATAATCAAATATTTATTTTAGTTATATTTTTGTTATATAAATATAGAATTCTAAAAGAAAATATTTTATTACATTCACAGTTCAAACTCCCTCATTCTATTTTGCATGTCTTCAACATTATCAGTGATGAATATACACTTTTTATGATAAACATCTAAATTATCTTAATTGATTTAACTCGTAAATTGTTGAAAATGTAAATATATTATGCACCAGAAAATGAGCATTAATATCTCTGTTCGATAAAGTACTTTCGAGAAAATAATGATAAAGTTTATCCGCACAAAAAAGAATAAGCTATTAAAGAAAAAAAAAGAATGAAGAAGACAAACTATCCTTATTCAAGACCATGTTTCAACCTGTCATGCGTGAGTAAAATTCTCAGTGGAAATTGGAAACATTTCAAATATATATCTGTTTCCTGTTTGTAAATGGAAAATTTCCAAATAATGAAAAATTACAAAATTACTTTTGCAGAAGTAATTTGTCTCTCTTTTATGTTTCCGTCTACCTGCATCATTGAGTAGGGTCTGTGTTCATCGTAAATGTATTTTATTCGTATCAATATATATGTTTCTTTCTTAATCCGTAGTAAAAAAATACAAGAACTGTTTTATGGGTGCTCACTTTCTTTTCTATACGAAAAATTTATTCAGTTTCTCAATAAAAAAAAAGGTCTTTTGAATGTCATGTATAAAAACCGTAAATATACCGTAATGAATTTCTTGGTAACTTAATTTTGGAAATAACTATTAAATATTATATGAAACAATGATAGATCAAAAGTGATAATAGCCAATGCATTATGCATATCTGTTGATGGGATTATAAGGCTTATTCGTTAGGTTTTCAGTCATTCATACGAAATATGTTATTTTAAGTAACATAATGATAGTTTGCTTTTAAATTTAAGTTGCAACAAATTTTTGATATAAAAAATATTAAAAAATAATATTTCCTATTTTTTGAATAAAACAGTTAAATAAATAGTATGACAAAACAAAATAAATTATTAATATTTTGGTAAGAAAAATTATGTTATTTAGTGAACGCTATACATATTTACTTAATGCCATGATGACTTTAAACTTAACACAAATTAACAAATATATTTCAAGATTTTAATTTAAAAATTCGTGTAATTAATTTATATATAAAAAATGTTTCTGAAGTGAAAAGAGTTTTAAAGTTATACCTTTTTAAATTTTTTGACATTTCAATTACATTGCGATTCCTCGGTACTAGCAATATTTTTATGAATTTTAATTCACTCTTTTTTTTCTTTAGAGAATACTGTGAAAACTTTCGGAGCCAAACAGCTTTTCTTTCTTTTCATTCAATAAATTGAAAGCTACGTTGAATTAATATTCGGGTGATAAAAATAACTATTAATAGATAAATACGAAACTCAAATATGTACCCAAATTAGGCTAATTGATTTATACAGATGTCTTTTGTTATATTTTTTTATTATATCTTCTTTCATAATAGAACATTCCAAAATATGTTGCAGAATCCTAAAAACTATATTTTGCTTAAATGAAGTTGTTCACATTTGAAGCAACTATATCTGTCATATTTACAATTTCTTCATATACATTGCAATATTTAGAAACTGAATTTGAGCTTTCATACTTTGTAACCTCCTTTCTCATAAAAAATTTTATACCACATTCTTTTTAGCTTTTGTTTATTTTGTTATAGCTGAAAACTCACATAATTTTGGGAAATCATCAAGATTTAAAACAAATTTTTGAATTCTCTATTCCAATTATTCATTTAAAATATATTAATATTTTAATATATATATATATATATATATATATATATATATATATATATATATATTAATTTATAAATAATGCAATCTTAAAATTAAATCATGAAATCAGATAAGTTTTATTAACACATTTGAATTTAAATACAAAATAAAACACTCGTATATGATATATTTAAAACAAAATAAAATAAGATATGCACACTTGGTTTTGTAGGCTATATGTTATATCACAGAAAAGAAAGCAAAGATTGGCATGAAGTTCGTCTTACAGGTGATAGAAATTATTACACCTTACACGAGTTACAATGTGGATCATCATATTCTTTTTATTTAATTGCTTTCAATAGTGCTGGGAGTAGCAACCGCAGTGAAATTTTATCGGCCAAGACTGATGGGACTGGTGAGTGATAGTTTCATTTTCGAGAATTTTGAAAATAGCTGATAGATGTATTTTAATTTTATTAATATATTTTCCATATTTTTGAAAATTTAGGGGAAAATTAATGATAAAATTAAAGAACTAAAAATATCAGTAATTATCACCAGTTAATGTAAATAAAATATTTGTATTTAATGATGAAATATGTCACTTTTTATATTTTGAGCTTTTATTTTTTAATTAACTCCTGAGCTTGAACTAAAATTTAAAAAAAAATTGGAATACATTAGTGCTATTTGAATAAAAATTTGATAAAATATATTAAAATATAAAACTATTAAAATTAAAGTATTTTATTAATTAATTAAATACTATTATGTTTATATTTAGTAAATTTTTAAGTAAATAAATTTAAATAATTATTTTATTAAGTCATAGTCATAATTTTTACTATACATAATCAACAATAAGAAATTATGATAATTGAAAATAGTAATATGCATATTTACATTTCTTACAATCATCAGTATCTAATAATTAGTTAACGTTGGAAGTTTAACAAAGGAAATAAAAATTAATATTGAAAATCGACATCAAAGTTAAGACATGATCTGATGATTTTTATTAAACATTGATTATATTAAAATATATTTTCAAAAATCTAACATAGATCGTTTTTATTATTACAAAAATTAATTTTATTCTAAAAATTAAGTGAGATTTTTGATAGTCAAAATGATTTAATTTTTTCTGTTTATACTTCACAATAATTTATAGATATTTTGCTATATAATGGAGTTGTCCACAAATATTGGTATTTAAAATTTAAATAACATTTATGTAAAGAAATAGAATAAGAACAATTTTTTTCTCGAATGATTACAATTTTTAATCATGGACAAATATTGATGAATAATATGAAAATATTTCCTTTTTGTTTCTACTTTTCAGCTCCTGTAACTCCCGAGATAGACCGTCTTTTGAATGTAAACTCTACAAGTGTCAATGTAAATTTAAGTAGTTGGCAAAATGGTGGATGCCCAATAACATTTTTTGTAATTCAATATAGAGCTAGTAGTCAGCAAGAATGGACGCTTGTGAGTAACAATATTATTCCAGAGCAGCAAAATATTACAATAATGGATTTAGTCCCCGGAACGTGGTACACTTTGCTTATGACGGCACGCAATGATGCAGGAACGACTGATTCTGAGTACAGTTTTGCTACTCCAACTTTATCTGGGGGTAAGTTATTGATTTAAATCGAGATTGTCGTTTAAATTTTCTAACAATTAAATTGAATGGAGCATTATCCCATTAAATCATATTTTAACTTAACTATGTGTATTCATAATAGAAGTATGTACAAAAATTTCAAAAATTTTAAGCTTTAATCATTTGAATTGCTTATAAAGGTAAATCTAAAGTAACAGGTTGCTTATTTTACAATACTTATACAAAAAATTAATAATAATTTCATTTTTCTAGTGAAAAGATTATTATTCTATTTATTTTTCATCTTTACTTTATCCTAGAATATCCCCCTCGTCCATCTGAAATAGGAGATGTTAATAGCAAATTTTTTCGGCACTTAACAATAACTGTACCACTAGTTAGTTCAGTTATAGTTCTTTTAGTCGTCTTAAGTGCAGTATGCATCACAACCAGAAGAAGAATACCTGAGAGAAATCAAAGGATAAATGAAAGTAAGAAAAATTAACTATCATTTTGCGAAATATAATTAAGCATAGCTTAGGATTTGGTTCAGTTCATACACTTACATACATGTGCATTGATATTTATTAAATATTTTTATGGTATGCCAACTTCACTGAATTCAAGTTTCACTTAATAAATCTAGGCGTTTTTGTTAAAATATAATCTATTTTGTTTCCTAAGTAAAATTTTTAGTGTTTTCCAAGAAAAAAAATCGAACTTCTGCAAGTTTTATAAATTCTAATTTTAAGAGTTTTTAAATTTCAATTATAATAATTATTAAAACTTGAAAACTTATATGATAATGATACAATTTTTTTCACTCAATAAAACTTAACCATTTTTAATGCTGGCTTGCGAATCTCAACAGCAATTTACTAAAAGGTTAAAATGTATATTGAAGAAATTTAATTCTAACTGAAAAAAACGTATTCAAATAATAACAAATTTATATTTAATATGAATTTATGTTTTAACAAATTAACTGAATTTATTATTCATCAAATCCTTTAATTTTAAAAGAAATTATTGTGAACTCATATCTTAATAATCAATTACAGTTCATGTTATTCACAGAAAAATTAACATATACAATATTTACAAGTAAGTGTACAGGCAGAAAAACTGGAATAAACACACAAATACATTGGTATGCAAAACTTAAGAAATAGGTAATTTGACATGATTCTAAGAGACATCATCTGAGAAATTTGAAGTTTAGGAATGATAAACGGAATTTTTATTTAAACTGTGACAAAATCATAGTTGCGCATAAAGTAATAAAACTTAGACAGTAAGAAATCAAACAAAAAAATCTTCATTGAACTTGTATTGTTTTTACACATGATAGTGTGTCCCTGAGGAAGAACAAAAAGAAGGTGGCTCTTAGTTTAGAATTTGCCTTTTCATTTCTACAATGGTTGCTTAGTACCATATCTCCATACTCTGAACAGCATTGTTCTGTTGTTCTAGAACTAAAAGTGTCCCTTCCTCAATGAGAGTCTGTTTAAGTTGTTGGATATTCTTCAGAAGAAGTGGTTGTCCTGCAAGATGTCTCCTCAAAATATTCTACACATTTTCCATTGGATTCAAAGTAGAGGTAAACGATGGGCAATTCCTTTGAGTGATACCTTCCCTTTCCAGTAATTGTTGAATAGCAGGATTCAATTTGGCAGTGCATTGCCAAACTTAAGGACCATGTTTGCTCCAATATCTCAATGAGAGTCAGAAAAGACACTCATGAGGAAGGATAAACTTTTTACAATAATGATTACGGATAACTGAAATTCTGCAGAATATGTGGAGCCCAGCCCACTCATTTAACAATAGGCCTCTCCAGACAGCAACTTCAGAACCACATATCTGTCTATTTTGTGATATTACTAAATAAAACTGCGTCCTGAACTCTCTCCAAATCAAATAGTATTGAACATTACGTGTATCATTGCATCAATAAACACCGTCGCGTCGATAGCTAACATTTAAATGAATGCGGTGTTCAGAATATCGGTTGAATAGGCAACCTTGATGAATACGTCTAGACACAATAAATACTGACACTTGCCACCAGATTTCTGATCACAATCGCTTAGCAATTCTGCTGTCTTATTTAAAATCTTTTCAACTGGAAAATATCCACTGTAGTTGTTCCTTCGGGTGGTTTTTACATCTAGAGTTTGGAAGGTTTTCCTACTATTGTGTGCGAGCAGGTATAAGGGAAATGTCTGATGGGTTGATGAATACAAATTTACGAATATAATTACATTCAGTATTTCCTCTATCTATAAATATATCATTATAATAAAATACAGTAAAAGTTATTTAATTGTAAGCATCTAAATATAATAAGATATATTAAAAACCTTTAAAACTTATATTTTGATTTTATGAATTATATTTTACTTTATATTTGAATATGCATTTTACTAAAATTAATTTATTTACTTAATAAATATTTTAATCATGATATTCTGATTAATCTAATGCAGATATGGCTATGAATGATACGGTCAAGCAGGAAAATGTTCCTCTTTCTGTAACCTGTGACAACAGTCAAGAAATTGCTTACTATGCCAGCAGTCGCGTGTTAAGCTATAGTGAACATTGCATTGAAAACACAAATGCAAGCATGAAAAACACAGGGACATTTGCAAGAACAGGCTATAACTACGACATTCCTTATCCTCCCAGACGGGTGAGAATAAGTTATATATATTTTACTCATCAAAAATTTATATTAATATAGATTATAAGAAAATTTCTTGTTCATATGGTGCCAAAAGGAATGATATTTTCAAATTTTTATAACAAAAACATAATTAATATCCATCTATCTGTGGTTTTAAAACTTGTTTTATAAATATAAATTAAAATTATTTAAATAACTAATAGACAAATTCATATAATTTCCACTGAAATAAATTTGAATGTTATTTAAATTATTTTCTGACACGCTTAAAATATACACTACTGGCCATTAAAATTGCTACACCAAGAAGGCGACATGCTACAGACGTGAAATTTTTACGAAAGGAAGAAGGTGCTGTGATATACAAATGATTAGCTTTTCAGCGCATTCAGACAAAGCAGGCACCAGTAGCGACACCAACATTGTGTTTAAATGTGGAAATTGTTCAGCCGGTTCCTCATACACAAATTGCATTTGAACTTTGTTGCCTGGTGAAAAGTTGTTGTGATGCCACGTGTAAGAAGGAGAAATGAGTACCAGCACGTTTCTGACTTTGATAATGGTCGAGTTGTAGCGTACCAGGATTGCGGTTTATTTTATCGCAGTATTGCTGATCGCGTCGGTCGAGATCCAATGACTGTTAGCAGAATATGGAGTCGATGGGTTCGGGACGGTAATACGGAACCCATGCGGGATCTCAACGGCCACCTATCAATAGCAGCCGAGATGACAGGCATATTATCAGCATGGCCGTAATGGATCGTGCAACCACGTCACGAGCCGTGAGTCAAGAAACGAGGTCGTTTGGAAGACAACAAGTGTCTGCACGAAAAGTTCGATGACGTTTGCAGCAGCATGGATTCTCAGCTCAGAGACCATGGCTGCGGCTTCCCTTGACGCTGCGTCATAGACAAGAGCGGTATCAATGGTGTGATCAACGACGAACTTGGGCGCACGAATGACGAGACGTCATCTTTTCAGATGAAGCCAGGTTCTGTGTACAGCAGCATAATGGTCGCATCCGTGTTTGGCAGCATCATGGTGAACGCACACTGTCAGCATGCATTCGTCATTGTCATACTGACCCATCACCTGGCGTGATGGTATGGAGTGCCATTGGATACACGGTCACCTCTCGGTCACCTCTTGTTCGCATTGACGGTGCTTTGAACAGTACACATTACATTTCTGGTGTGTTACGACCCGTGGCTCTACCCTTTATTCGAGCCCTGCGAAACCCTACGTTTCAGCAGGATATTGCCCGACCGCATGTTGTCGGTATTGTATGGACTTTCCTTGATACGGTACATGTTCGGCTATTGCCCTGGCCAGCACGTTCTCCAGATCTTTCACCAATAGAAAACGTCTGGTCAATGGTTGCCGAGCGACTGCCTTGTCACTAAACGCCAGTCACTACGGTTGATGAACTGTGGCATCGTGTTGAAGCTGCATGGGCATCTGTACCTGTACATGCAATCCAATCTCTGTTTGACTCAAAGCCCAGGCGTATAACTGCTGTTATAATTGCCAGAGGTGGTTGTTCTGGGTACTGATTTCTCAGGATGTATCCAGCCAAATTTTTTGAAAATGTAATCACTTGTTATTTCTAGTATAATATATTTGTCCAATAAATATCATTTTGTTATCTGCATTTCTTCCTGGGGTAGCAATTTTAATGGCCAGTAGTGTATATTTGAATTTTTAATCAAAAACTATTTCAGCAATTGTGCATAATATATTAATAGAAATTAAGCACTAAGCATTAAGATTTTTATGATAAAAATGTTACACATTCTATTAAAAATGTATAACTTTGTATATTTAATACATGTAACATTTTACAGTGAGGCGCAAAATTTTATGAAATTTTATATTTATTTCCCTTTAAATTGGATGCATTTTAATTTGAAATAACATCGTTTTACCATAGTTGTAATGAAATAATGTACTATTTCTAAATGGAGTTGTTAAATCAGGGCACAAAGAATTACCAAATTTTTTACTATTACTTCATACGGGGTGAATATTTAATTGAGAAGCTCGTTTAATATTGTATTCATTTGTATTAGTTCATAAATAATTTCAAGTTAAAAGAAAAGTTTAACATTAAGATGATAATTAATATAAATTTTTAGAGGCGTTTTAAATTTTTATGAATGTTTCTCTTATGATTTTTATGAAAAAATCTTAAATTCAATAATTAAAATTTATTGAATTTAAGAATTTTATGTCTAAGATTTAATTAACACCATAAGTACATGAACCACAAAAATATAAATACATACACTATTTTTATGTATTTAGTTTATATTATTGACATATTAAAATTAAAAATATTATTTGGACGTTTTATATTTTAATAATCAAATTATCATGAATTAAATTGCTTCCTGCTACTATCAAGAGGGTAAAATATTTTTAACAAAAGAAAAATATAAATAATTGCATTTATTAATCAATTAAGAAATTTCATACTTTCATAGATTGAATTGATTTAGAAGATTTTATTTGTGGATATTCCTTAAAATAAGAAACAGCGATAAATTAAGCTATAGTCTGATTTTGTAAGAAGGCAATTTATTTTTCAGTCGGATAAAAGTGGACCCAATTACGTCTGCACACCAATTTATTTCCCTGCATATCAACACACAGGTATGTGTAGTTTTATTTTTCCTGAACTTGTGACTGTTGCAAAATAATAAATTGATATAAAAGATTCATACTTATTTACATGGATATTTTGATTATTCAAAATGAGTACGTGTTCCTTAATTTTGATTTGTGAAGATTTTTCATCTGAACACTTTGGTTTTAAATATACTTGGAAAATACTTGTAGTTTAAAGCAGTGAAATAAACTACATGCAGCAACAGACAGCTAAAGATTAAAAATTCCCTTCAAATAATGCTTATCTAGGAATATTATTTATAGGGTCATTTATTTTATCATCAATTTGTAAGCATTCACTTATTTCACTTTTGACTTCTAGCATTTGTTAAATTACTTTATTTAATTTCAATAGCCTTTTTAAAACATATATAAATTAAATATAATGAATTTGTAATGAAAGAAATAATAGTTAAATTGAAAGAAACAATGGTTACAAACAAAGTACTGAATTTGATATTAATTTAAAATAGAAATTACATAGTTAATACAATTGATGTTATATTAAATATAAAACCATAAGAAACATAATATTTTAAGTATTTTTTTTGGAATTATTTATAGTTTTTGGAATTATTATAATTTGTATATTACTGTTCTTACTCTTATCCCACAAGAAAAAAATTTAAAAAATTGAATTAAAAACTAACTGAAGTATTAAAGGTGTTATGCTGTTCACATTTATATTAATATGCTTATTTTTTTATTTCAATTTTACTACTAACGATACATAATATATATTTTAATTTCTGTGTTGTTTGGGGTTTTTATTTAATTTTTTTTTAAAAGTCCTTAAATAATTTTGGATGAATTTATAAATTTTTCTATTTATGGGAATATAAAGATAATTCCTTAAATA
The DNA here is from genome assembly GCA_026290005.1 of Latrodectus geometricus. Classification (NCBI taxonomy): domain Eukaryota; kingdom Metazoa; phylum Arthropoda; class Arachnida; order Araneae; family Theridiidae; genus Latrodectus; species Latrodectus geometricus. Next base: position 15,114 of record JAPDSC010061069.1, read on the forward strand.
TGTTACAATTAAGGAAAGGAAATGTTACATTCACAAAGAAATAGGTCAAATTAAAAAAAAAAAAAAAACTAAAGATTAATTGAAGTAATTTCATATGTATTTCATGTGAGAGAATTTAATGGGTCATTTATGAAAAAGTTGAAAAAAAAATATAATGTCATAAGAATTTCCTTAAACTAGAAATTTTCACAATGCTATAAGCAAAAATGTATCAATAATTTGTTTTTAATATTTTGAAAATAAATGTTTAATATTTTAGAAAATTAAATTATTTACATTCTTCCTTTTTGCCATATTTTAGAGAATATTTTGTCATATATTGTGGAATAAAAGTTGTGTTGTTAAAACATAAAATGTGAAGTTACTTTTGTGGAGTATTTTTAATATTCTTAGAGCACCTGCATAAGATTTGCCTTATATTGCTTTGAAATATTTTGCCTTTAGCTCCTCAAGGAACTCCAACCCATCGAGATAGGATCATTTACAGTGTTTCAGAGAGGAGAATTAAAGACAGGTCGTGGAAAAAATCAGATGAGAGGTAATTATTTTTCAAAATACATAAAATTTGAAAATACAATAAATTTCAAATTTGGCAATTGTCTTTTTCTTGAGCTTTTTTTTAAAAAAAACGATCAACTATGCTCGCAGAAAACAGCAATAATTTTTTTTTATCAAATATCTGAGTTTGACAGAGGAAGAATAGTGGCCTACTGAAATTCTGAATTATCTTTCAGGAAAATTGGTAGTCGTGTTGGACGAAATCGAATAACTGTAATGCGGATGGGGGAGTGTAAGACTGATCAACGAGTTTGATTGTATATTGAGTGTACCACTTCACTTGCTGACAAGCAAATTGTGTGCATGGCAGTAACTGATTGCTCAACCACATCACGAACCGTAGCACAGCATATTCAATCTGTGAGGCATGATCCAGTGTATGTACGTATCATTCGACACCGTTTACATCAGAGTGGTCTGTCCGCAAGACGTCCATTGCTTTGCTTACCCTTGACGCAGAGCCACAGGTGTCTCCGACACCAATGAAGGAAAGATGTGGACTTCAGAATGGAATGAAATTGTCTTTACTGACAAGTCAGGTTTCTGCCTGCAACACCACGGTGGTCTAATTCAAATCTTGAGACACCGTGGAGAGAGAATGCTGAATAGCTGCGTTCTGCTCCACCACATTTATCCTTCACCGGATATTATGGTAAAGGGTGGTATTGTATAGCACTATTGTGCTCATCTTACATTCCTTACCTTTAGAGCTTACCCACAGCTATATTTCAACAAAATAATGCCCATTCTCACGTAGCACGCATTATCTAAGAGTTTTTCTTCAATGGCCAGATTGTTTCTCTGTCTCGCTCGCTCTCCATGTCTTTCACCTATAGAAAACGTGTGCTCCATGGTTGGTCAACGATTGACCCAAATTATATCCCCAGCTGCCAAATCAATTTTGGTAATGAGCGGAAGCTCTGTTTGATATGGTGTACCTCAAGACAAATCCAAAATATATTTAAATCAATACCGAGACATGTGGCAGCGGTTATCTCCAACTATGTGGTCTACTCTTGGTACTGATTTTTGCAGAACTTCACAGAAGTCTATAAATTTAATTGTTTTATGCTTGGCGAACATGTTATCTACAAAATAAATTTTATTGTGATATCTGTTGTCTTTCTTCGTGTTGCAATTTGGGTGGCCAGCAGTGTATATTGAATGAAAAATAAATCTTTTGTATTGCTACAATTGTACCTACAATAAATTACCTTTAATAATGATAAAAATGATATCGTTATTAAGTCTTTACTAATGATAAGAATTTATCTTTTAACATTAAAGAGCAAGACCGTTATAAAACATAAAATTTAATAATTTTCATAATGTAATCTATTCAAAAACATAAAATATTTTACATACATTTAAATTCTACTCAGTTTTTAAAATTAATCTGTAATAAATGTTCACTCATGTTTTGTTAATAATTTCCGGAATTAAAATGAAAAATATAATTAGTTTTGATTTTTTAAAGTATATTAATTTTAGATAATTTTCATTGAAAACTTTTATATAAGATCAAAAGTTTATTTTTATTATAATTTATGTCAACTAAATACTTTATTTTCAGTTTAATGTATAAGTCCTACTATCTCTATAGATTAATTAACACTGTTAAGCGATAAAACATGAAAAAGTGAAAACAAACTTGTGTGTGCCTCTTCATTAATTATGTGTATAAAGACATAGTACAAAATTTCATTAGAGTGAATATTTTATATTTATAGGAGTTCAAATACCGACTCGGATGACGAGGAAATCGTATATGCAGTCCATACTTCAGAAGATAGAGTCTTTAGAGATGATCCCAGGGAATCTGAAACTGAATGTGATAGACTTTGTAAGTTTAACTTCACTCACCTTTTCTGAAATATTAATTTAGGGCATTATTATTCGAATTATTCATTTCGAATAATAAAGAATAGAAATACAGAGGATTTAAACAACTTAACATAGTACCAATTGAATAATGAATTTTAAAAAGTATCTTCTTCAAAAAGTGGCTCAGTAAAAAATTAATGATTCTAGTAAAATTATTATGTAACTATTTTTCAAAGTTCTCTTATCAATGTTCTTTTTTTAACTATATAAATTACTATATAAAACCATATGGTTTCAAAGTCAATTTAATTTTTCTAGTAAGAGCATTTTTAACAAATTTAACTGGTGCGAGTTATAGAGGCATGATTTATCTAGGTATTTACATTGCAAATTACACTATATGTTACAAAAATACTTTCTCCTCATAAATAGGAAACGCTTTTGAAAATATAATATTTAATAATGTAAGTTGTAAAGGTTTTTAATTCAATGGAAATGGTAAGAATGCAGCATTGAAAAATTAAGGATGAATCAATTTTTGAAGAACGATCCTTTCATTGCCAAAATACATACAAAACATGTAAGATTTTATTCGCTTCGAATATTCAATCGAATTAAATAAATTCTCCATATAGAAACTCTCTCTATATATCAAATCTCTATTAGTATGCGTCGGGCTCAAAATATTTGAAAAAAGAGGATCCACAAGAGCTGCTGGAAACTAATCCAATACACACAGTTCGATACACATAGGTAGCTACTACCAGAATGAAAGTTTATCATACAATAATTTTACTATTTTTTTAAAATTAAAGATGAAAAAAAAATGAATGAAGGTATAAAATTTTGATGAGGAGTGACTGGAGTAATTCTTTGTTTTGATACCATGTAATGAACAGCCTGAAGACATTGAGCTATATCATTTTAATATACACAGTGTAAATAGGTTACCTATAGGATTTTTCCTAGATAGTGTCTAAATTTAAGTGTAGCAATAGAAGAAACCCGGAAAATTCACAAACACCAATCCTTACAAACGATCATACAGAAGGCAGAAGCAAAATATATATCCCCCGTTGTTCGAGAGTGACTGAGTTGGTACGTGGATATTTTATGCCCTGAAGAGAGATCTGACCTCTTCATAAATTAGGGAGACATTAAAGCAAAAAATAATCCCGTACAGCAATGAAATGCATGAAAAATGTAAAATTAAATTCCTATTTTTTATTTCAAATTAGCATGGCTCAAAACTTCTCCACGATTATGATCAACTGTAATATATCAGGAATTAAATTACTTAAACTCAATGTTTTACATTACTTAGTTTATTCAGACAATCTTTCATAACTAATATATTATTTTTTTAATATTTAAGGCATTTTTTTCAGGATGAATAATATGAAAATGAATACATTCAGAAAAATTTCATTTAAGAATTTATTGATTTTAAAAAATAAATTTTAACGGACGGGCATCTATGCAACAGAATCCCGTTCGGAAAAGAATATTAAAGAAAGCAAGAGCATTATTAATGAAAAACAATTTTTTTTTTGGAAAACAAAATGTTGTATATTCACTGAGCAATCTAACATTTCATCTGAACCAACATTATGCAGATCACATTTTTTTAATGTTTTTTCATATTGATGAAACTGAAAATCTTTTTTAGGGAAAACTTATGAAAGCTGTCAGTATGAAAGCTCACAGAAATGGACACAAGAAAATACTATTCTAAGTTAATATCGAAGGTGTCCCTCTTATCAACTACCACTATTGTAAGTAATTTAATTGAGTTGCTATTAATTAAAGATAACAATAATAATTTACCAATTTTATTCCTTTCCAAAATTAGTGAATAGTTATAACTCGAAAAAACATATAAAATGAATAGAATTTTATTTAAAAAATATATTAAATTGTTTCATAGATAGAATTGCCACTTATTTCTAATTTTACATAAAAATAAACCAATAGTATAAACAAATAAATACTCATTATTTTTTTTAAAAAATATTCTTTATTATTTAATTAATTTTGAAATTAAAATTTTGTCATTAAGGAATTATACAAACTTAAAATTTTAATTTAACAGTTAAATATTTTATATATTAATTTATTGACTTATTAAAAGACGTTTTATTTTAACTCTATATTTCATACTTCCGTACAGCTTAAAGTTTGATTATTCAATGAAAAGTTTAATATTTTATTAAATTAATTTAATAGAATAGGCAACTTTTCATTAAATCATTACTAAATAATATATAATGTGGAATTCATTAATAAAGTTCAGGTTCCAATTCAAATTTGCTTTTAAAATATCAAGCATCGCTTATAGTAAATGCGCTTTTATATCTTTAAAATTTTGCCAAACAAACTGTCTAGTCTTCTTCTTCTTTTTTCTTATCCTCCAAAGTCTGACGGAGTCGGACAAGATCTAGAATTCTGTTGACTCTTAAAAAATCCAGCACAAGAAGGGGAGTTGCATAGAGGTCCACCCTAGGGAGGCGCATGCAATCCAAAATGTGCCGTGGCGAAGCCTCATGAACACCGCAGTTTGTGCAGGAGTCATACTTCTTTCTTCCCTCATAAAACGAGAGGCACTTAATGTGCCCACTGGCAATTCTTGTTAGCGCAATTGAGGAACCTCTATCACAGTCGAGGGCAAGGGCAATTCCCAGCTTCCCACCCATATACCAGTGGTGAGTTGGAGGAACCCTCCAATCGGCCATAAGTTGTTCTTTTTTCCGGGAGTACAGCTCCTGAAAGGTAAGGGTACATGAAGTTGGAATCGGTTGATTGCATCCTTCCCTTGCAAGTTTGTCTGCAAGCTCGTTCCCATGGATATTTATTTACGTGTGGAGGGATCCTAAGTAAATGAATCTCGTGATGCTACGAAATCTGTTTTAACTTATTCAAGATGGAGATACTTGTCAGGTCTCCGATCAGAAACCAATTGTGAAGATGTTGAAGTGAGCTACGGCTATCTAATACAATTCAAAGTTCTCCATAATCCTTCATTGATAGGACAGCCTCAAGCTCCTCATTAATTGCAATAAGCTCACTTCTAAAAACTGAACTAAAAACCGGGTTGCGTCGGCTGATTGATATTTTGTCATAAGGTGTCACTACATATATTCCACAACCTGCACGTTCAGCCATTTTGTTTTATCATTAGTATAAATCTTAATAGCATTTTCCGGAACATTGGCTATAGCTTCCAAAGCCAGCTGTTTGAGATGAACTGCCAAAAGTTCTTTTTTTAGACACTGGGGCAGAGAAGTTGTAATGGAAATGCACCCCAGAGAGTCCCTCTAAATGAACCAGGCAACACTGCAATGAATGAGGCTCAACATTAGGGTTAAGTAAATTCAGGGTACCTGTCCAGTGGTTAGGGGAACTGACTACGGATAGGAAGGACCTATGTTCGGATCCCGGCTCAGGCATGGATGTACTTTCCTAACATATATGTTTCTTGTCTTTTCCTCAAATGAGGGAAGAATGTGGCCCGCCCTATAAAAAGGGTTTGTGGTGGTGTGACGTGGGCAGTGCTACTCGCCTCCATGACTTGGTTCACAGGTGCCCACCGGGTAACGATAAATGAGTAGCAGTTTTCGGCCTTGTAGTGGTGTGAAAAAAGGTTCAATCACCCATGTGCCTGCCATTGGAAAAAAATCTTTAAACTTTTAAAATACAATCAGTTCTAAATTTTATTACTTGGCACTGTGACTTAAATAGAATAAAATTTCGTCATATATATATATATATATATATATATATATATATATATATATATATATATATACAGCAATGACAGCCAAAAGTATCACATCGAATTTAGCTCAATGCGTAGTTTACAAATCAATAAAGAAATATTCAGACATTTCAGAAATTACTGAAAATATCCACTTCAGTGTTTTATACATATATGCAGCTGTCATATCAATAAACATTAAGCAAAGTGTTTTCAGTCAAAACGGTTTTTCTTATGTGCTACAAATCTATACTATCGAGGATAGTAGTATTTTTATGCAATTGATAGCCATTTGATACGAAGATGTGCACATGTATCAAATATTAAAATTCCAAATTCCAATCAACCACTATCTTCCATTGAAATTTTTGAGCATCAGAACACACAATCATCGGATTATTGTGTTCTAATAAATTGACGTGAATATGAGCATTATATACCGCTTCATTATTCCAGATTGATAAAGATGAAATACAATTTTTGGATTGCTTAAGGTGTGAGGGATTAATTTATATTATGTTTTGAAAATTTCATCCCAATGCCTTTTTTATTACATATTAAGTGAAAAGTTGAAAGTTTAGAAATTAGAATTAAGTGAAAAGTGAAGTGTTGAAAGTGGTTCCTTGAAATCTAACCTCTATCAAAGTATTATTCTGATATGTTTCAGTAACATGTCATTCATACTAAATTCATTTATTATTTTTGCTACTATTTTCAATATTGATGTGCAAGGCATTATAATAATAAATTGATTCCTATAACAAAACTATATTTAATCAACTTAATATGCACCTACTTTTATACTTTCTCGTAGTAAAATAACATTGTTCACTAACGATTAAAGTGAAGTTTGAATGCGTGGCAAGTTCAATTTTTTACGCAGACATAAAATGCCAAAGTCTTCTTAAGATTCTACGTGGCATGTTTAAAAATTTATAAAAGCTATTTTTTGCTGTGATGAGTGTATCATTTATTTACAAATGTATTATTGTTTATTGTTTCTGTATTAATAAAGTACATGCATTTTTTTGAGATTAATAAGAGCGTTTTGATATTACAATGTATTGTAATAAATTATTTGATGTTTATCTTTGGAAGTGACAAAGTAACTTGAGCCTTTGCATTATCGAATTACCAGTTGGTTATTAAACTATTTTTGATGTTTATTTATTGTATAATATTTTGTATTTCAGGTGGAATGCTCATAAAAATTATGTTATGAAACACCTATGTGCCTTTAATTTCGAATTACGTCACTTCTGGAATGATTATTTGTGACAAATTATGTATCCCTGGTTGTTGTTACCCCACGTTATTACAACGTCACAATACTTCGTCTTTCCAAATTATTGAATAATCCATCCTGTTTATTTACTTCAAAATTTCTTATAAATATAAGTAAGTATTATAAAAATAAATTATATTTAAGCTAATAAATTAAAACGTTTTTACTTGAAACATTCATAAATTAATTAATTCCAATGCCAGAATAGTAGGTTATTTACTATATATATATGTATATATCATCGAAAAGTTTAAAAATTTATGTTTTAGCGAAAAATAATTAGGTCATTTTACTCAATCACATATTTTCCGCATACAGAAGACAGGTTTTAATTCCCTTACTGTTGAAATATAGATGCAACTATTGTAATTTCTGAATGTTTTACGTAAGTTGAAAATATGTAACTTTTGAATGCTTTGAGAGAATTGATGACGTAATATTAATGAATCAAATACATTTGACTATTGTGTTTAACAACCATGATTCTCAAAAGTATTTTCACTGTATAATATGCATTGTATTATTTTAGGTGGCAAAGAAAGTCACTCAGATCAAGATATAATGAAACCTTTGAATGAAATATATTGTTGTATTTTATAAAATAAAGATTGTTTTCTCGGAGTCAGTTTTTTCTCACAATCTTTTATTTTAGTTTTAGAAAAACAATAAAATCATATTTTTAAAAATTGAAATAAATTATTTCAGAAGAGAATAAGAATAAATTGAATTATATACTTCAGCAAATTAATTTGGAATAAAAATCAATAAGTAATACGACATGAAAATACAATTTAATTGCTCGAAAATAATAAATTCTGAATAATTTCTGTTACTGTAAATTAATGATAGTTAAAATGAAATAGCATTTATGATTGTTTAAAAATAGGGAGAAGCAAATAAATAAAAATTTAAACTAAGTGCATTTACTGCGAACGACTCTTAAAAATGTAAAAATATTCATATAAATATATTTTTGTTCAATTAAAATTAAATAAAGCAAATCTTATCTATAAAATGTTTAAAAAAGAGTATTATAGTTTATTTATTTTTGTATGTTTTACATTTGAACTTTAAAAAAAAATAAATAAAAAAATAAAAAAAATAAAAAATTGAAAAAAATAAAAAATACAAATATAAGAATCACTATATGTTTTGCAGCAACTTTTAATAATACAAACATTCTAATCCTTTGTCCATATTTGTTTAAAGCTTTTAAAAATTTGACTATGAATATAAAATTAAAATATTTTTTTAAAAACCATATTGTTATAAATATGAAAAGAAATATAATTACATGTTTAAAATAAAAATTACATAATGGATAAAAGTTATATAATAAATAATATTCTTTGTTTAAATGATCGATACAGTATATGTAATTAACAAAATTAGGAGAAAAATCTCCTGTTTATAGTATAAAGCAATACAAATATATTACATTAAAAACAATACATTACATAAATATTGCAATGATTGTTTCCAAAATCATTTATTTTTATTGACAAATAATGATATCATTAATAAGTGTTTTTTTGTGGTGAAGACCTGCGATTCATTTTGATAAATTCATTATTTAGTTGAAATAGTTAGAATATTGTATCAGTTCTAAGATTATGATATAATTATATTATTTAAAGCTTGTTAAAGAAAAATGTAATAATCCATTTTATAAAAATTGAGCGTAAAAACTCAAAAAATCAAGAAACAAACTGTAAATCATTCTTTTCCAAAATGTCTTTCTTCAGATGATACGCAAAAGTTTCATTATTCAACCCACTTTTTTAACAAGTAGAGAAGCTCTTTTATTTTCTTTTTTTTGGAAACTGCTTTAAATATTCATATACTGCAAAATAATGCTAGAGCCCGTATTAAATTTTCTGTCACGGAACATTTCTGTCAACATCAGTAGAAGTCAGAAATCATATGGTCCGTAATATGACCAGTAACATACATGTCATGACATCAATTTAATATGACATTTAAAATGATATTGTTTAACAGAGGTAGCGACATACCAAAGAACGATCGATCTGACAGTAAACTAGACATTATCGTGATGAAAAGCCCACTTCTCTTTGATTCATGTCGTTTCTTTTATATTTTTGTACGTGTCACTGCAAAATTTTCAAATTTGAAACATAACATTTACAATTCACTGTAGCGTTTGGTGAACACCATAACTATAGATTACTTTTTTATGGTCAAATAAAATAATCATCATGATCATTTCACCAGATTTTGTTTATCGGATATTTTTCATATCGTGATTGTAATAATGCATCGAAATTCCATCATCTGTTAATACAATCTTTAGAAAATTTGAAACACTTTAATGATTCAGTTTCCCCATCACCATTACCCAATCCTTATTTGCATGTTTTCTTTAATAAAGTGCTAAGGGATCCAAACAATATTTTTTTCGAAATTATAAAACGCAAAGAACTAAATTTCACATAGAAATAACAATTTTTTTTTAATTTTAATGCTAATTACGATTACAGTATGTTATGATCCCTCGACCTTCTCTGTAAGGATGATATAAATATTAGTATAAAAAACTAAGTTTTAATACTCAAGCATATAGGTGCTGTTTTCTTCCTACAAAATTGTAAAAAGAGTTAAAAAAGTCTATGGAAGGAGGCATTTTTAAATGATAAAAGACAATGCTTGCAATATGTGAGTTGTAATGCTTCACTTTGTGACTTTTTACTTCACTGTCCCATTTTTCGTCAAAAAAACAAAATATTTTCCGCCAAAGAGTTCGTTTACGTTTTAAAAGTATTTCAAAGACATCAGTAGATGATTTCTTAACTTCTTAACAATAATAGTTTCTGTTCTGCTTTATAATTTTGATATACCAAGGCTTACAAATTTTCTCTCGTATAATTTATTGCATATCATTGCATATTCCACTTATTGATATCCAAATTTATGATTGGTTTTTCAACTGTTTTATTACTGTTTACATATTGAATTTCATTCCTAATACTATATATTAAATACAAAATGTGTAACATAGGATTGATTCCCTTATACAAGAAACTTCGACATTTAATTTTTTCACAAGGTTGCTTTGTGAATTTTATTTTCTACTTTACGTTAAAAAAAAAATTAATGCAATTATATTTCTTGAATAATTTAAATACGAGTATTTTTGTAAATTCATTAACTTCTAGGAGGAAATAAGGTGAGTTACTTTAACGAAATCTACAAACATTACCATTCTATGGTGCAAATACTACATTCTTGGGCATGGATGCTTTGGATTCGATAGTTGAAGAAAACGATTAAAACTTTGTAGGGAAGTGACATAGGTCTGTTTCCAGGAAGAGGATGAAAAGTTATTTGAAAAGAAACTGTAAAAGATGACGCTCCTATGATTATGAAATTTTCCATTTCACACTATTTTTTTTTTTAAAATCTCGTTTGGTTTCAAGTGCATTTTTTTGATTGCGTGGTCGACAATAGAAGAGATTTGCGAACTAGTTTCCAATAGTAAATGTCTATATGATGAAAATGCTATATATAACTTCAAGATCATCAACACATATATTGCCTAGTTGTCCAATTTTCGGTGACAATGTTCTTGGCATCAAAAGACAAAGTCTGTTTATAACTAAGGACCTTAAAATATTTTATGCCCAAATAAGGCGATAAGATTGAAATTGCATTCGTAAGAAATTCCAAATATGCAAGTGCTGAAACTTAAAATCACCAAATAGAGTTTTTCTGCCCATTTTTATGCGACAGATTATGATGACCGATAGCTTTGAAATTTTCTTTAGTCAAATGATGTACTATTTTCATTAGATAAAGTTGTGATTAATCGAAATGGTCTCATACACAGTATGTTATCTCCAATTTTTTGCTTTAACAATCACCACATTTAAATTACGTGACTGCATAGTGAGGATTTACTGCTGATTTTATCCTCAAACCACATTATTCTTTGAACTCACATTCTTTAAGAACATAAAATGTATTTTTGTGTCATAAGAGTAGTGCACAATGAGATACTTCAACAGCACGTCATTCTTATTTTACATGAAAGACAATGCTTACAGAGCACTGTTTTCTTGTAAGATAATGCAACTCCTCGGACTGAGTGCCAAGTTAAATAACTAATTCATGCTAACTTTGGTGAAAATCACATTGTATAGAAAGATTCTTCGAATGGCTTGGCTGCTTGTTTACCAAACTTATATATTGTGATTTCCAACTGTTGCACTCAATAGAAAGCCATGTTTATTATATGGAGAAAGGTATATTTGAATTTTATGCAAATTAGAAGCTAACACTACGCAGCATACTTCAATAATCCCTCGAGATTTTCTTAATTATACCAAATGGAAAAGCTATAATATGCTATCAACATTCAGTTGATGTCAATAAAGTATACATTGAGTAAATTCTGTAACTGAATCCTTGATTTCAGTTATTTGAACCATTTTTCTTCAGCATTTTTTTATTGTAACTCATGTAACAGGTTTCCTTACACTCATTAAAGCAAAGCGAGATAAACGGGAGTATGAAAAGGGTATCTCAAACTATGAACACCTTGAACATAAATTCATTATAAAGAAGAATATTGAATGAGAATTACTGAAAAAATGAATATTGTCATCTGCTTAATAGATGAAATCATATAAGGAAACAAAATATTTTATATTATATTTTCAAAATCTTTCTTTGAATTCACTTTCACTTAATCAGCTGTTAGCTGGTTGGGTTTTATGGTGCAAGGTTCAATAAGGACAAACTGCGCCAAAATTACTTAATTACCTCTTTTTAATCTAATTTTTCATTTGTTTCTACTTTTGCTTTCCCAACAAATGAAATTTTTTATTTAAGAAATATGTTTATGAGACACATACACTACTGGCCATTAAAATTGCTAAATAAAGAAGGCAACATGCTACAGACGTGAAATTTATACGAAAGGAAGAAGGTGCTGTTATATGCAAATGATAAGCTTTTCAGCGCATTCCTATAAAGCAGGCGACAATAGCGACACCTAAATTGTGTTTAAATGAGGAAATTGTTCAGCCGGTTCCTCATACACAAATTACATTTGAACGTTATTGCCTGGTTAAAAGCTGTTGTGATGCCTCGTATAAGAAGGAGAAATGTGTACCAGCACGTTTCTGATTTTGATAAAGGTCGAATTGTAGCGTTCCGGGATAGTGGTTTATTTTATTGCAGTTTTGCTGCTCGCGTCGGTCGAGATCCAATGACTATTAGCAGAAAATATAATCGATGGGTTCAGGACGGTAATACGGAACGCCATGCGGGATCTCAACGGCTACCTATCACTAGCAGCTGAGAAGACAGGCATATTATCCGCGTGGCCGTAATGGATCGTGCAACCACGTCACGAGCCATGAGTCAAGAAATGGGGTCGTTTGGAAGACAAGAAGTGTCTGCATGAAAAGTTCGACGACGTTTGCAGCAGCATGGACTCTCAGCTCAGAGACCATGGCTGCGTCATAGACAACGGTGTCATAGATTCGGACCTTCCTTGATACGGAACATGTTCGGCTGTTGCCTGGCCAGCACGTTCTCCAGATCTTTCACCAATAGAAAACGTCTGGTCAATGGTTGCTGAGCGACTGGCTCGTCACCAAACGCCAGTCACTACGTTTGATGAACTGTGGCATCGTGTTGAAGCTGCATGGGAATCTGTACATGTACATGCAATCCAATCTCAGTTTGACTCAATGCCCAGGCGTATAACTGTTGTTATTACTGCCAGAGGTGGTTGTTCTGGGTACTGATTTCTCAGGATCTATCCAGCGAAATTTTTTTGAAAATTTAATCACTTGTTATATCTAGTATAATATATTTGTCCAATAAATATCATTTTGTTATCTGCATTTCTTCCTGGTGTAGTAATTTTAATCCCCAGTAGAGTAGATTTAACATTATTATAAAATGCAAAATTTAAGATATTTATTTTCTTATATTTCATGATCGGTATTGTTTTACTTTGAAACAACTGAAATGTTATTTTCCAATAAATCAAACATATATTTTTAGTTAACGATATTTATTAAAAATTATTTTTGTCAAACGAAAAATTATAAGAGTTTTCAGCAACACTGTAATGTAGAAATCAAAGTCAGCTCAATCTAAAATTAATTTCATTTTCAGTACAGTTTACTTACAAGCTAAAATAAAAAGAAATAATTATAAAATATATTAAAATATTTTACGCTATAAATTTTAAATTTTTTGTAATGTTGATAAATTATTTCAATTTATAAGCTTTCAATTTTTTCCTGATATAAATTCTATAAAATGTAATTTCTTTCGAATTTTTCACAGAAATTTTTTATTTTTACTTTCTAAAAAACAGCATATTTATTTTAATGGGATTTATAAATACGCAATTTAATTCGTTTTTCAGTTTTGTGAAAATAAGGAAATATAATAAAATTTAAATTACATTTTCAATTTATTCCATAATATTTTTTTAGAAATTTGGAAATAAATATTCATGAATATACAAATATATATTCAAGAAATATTTCAATAGCATAAAATCTCAGCATTTTTGGTTCCACACATAAATAAATAAATAAATAAAATAATTAAATATTCGCAACATAAAAATTTCTACATGAAAGTGAATATATTAAATTTCACAATCAGTATTTTATAGTTCTGCTGTGAAGCATATAAAAGTAATCGAATTTTCGCTTTTGAATTCCTATTGATAATTATATTCAGGTTTATTAAAATTTGTCTTTAAATTTTAAAACTTCTTTAACTGACACAAATAATGGACAGTAAAGCATGGATTTGATAGAAAATTACCACTTCAGGAAAAAAAATATTTCAAAGAACTTAAACTTCGCTGATGAATTCAAAATAATACGTAACATGCATATTAACATAAAGTAGGCTGTAATTGATATTAACTTAAAATTGTTTTACAAATTTAATAAATTAAGTTGAATGTATCACTATGTTCATATATTACTCAGTAATTTTAAAATTAATTTATTATTCGCAATGTAAGTATTGACTTATAAAACATTTCCTCTTCTAAATGTCCCTTTCAAAATATTTCGCAATGATAAAAATGTAAAAATTAAAGAAATACAAATAAAAAAGAAAATTATATCATAAAATTAGTCAAAATTGGAAATGTAAGCATTAGATAATTAATAAGCAAATTAATAATGGAAATTTAACATTATTAATTTGCTTACATTATCTAGAAATCATATCACAGCAAAAAGTGTTTTCATATCAGCCTTTTAAGTAATCATACAACTATAAAAAAATAACCAATAAAAGTATTATGTTTTGCTATTTAATCCTGGCTAATGAGTATATGAATTTTGTACTATTATCTGCTACAAAAGATATGAAACATATAGAACTTTAACATATAATGTTTATGTTAATAGAATGCTGAGATCAGTTTTGCTCATTGTTTACATTTTTAAGAAAACTACTGCCCAATAATGCAGATTTTAAGCCGTTTTGCTATCATAACTTTGTTCTCTAGATAATTGTTATTTGAATTTAAACAGGATGACAAAAATATTATTCAAAATTTTCTTTAGATGCGTTAGACAAAAATAAATGTCAACTTAACTTAAAAAAGAAAAAAATTCTGATACAAAGTTATATTAATTTTATTAGATCACTAAAGTTAATTCCGAAATCAGTAGTTATTAATAAATGAATAACGTAAAAATTAAATAATTTTCATAGAATTATTTGACAAATTTACCTATTTTTCCTCTCCAATCAGAAGTATAGAAATTATTATAGAAATTAAAGGTTTTTCAAAAAATATCATCGAAACTAAATATCTTAAAAAGAATATCTTTGAAAACTAATATGATATGAGCAAAAATATTTTAGTTCTAATATTTTAAAAAAAAAATTTTAATCATCAGATTCCTTCTACGTTGCGTTAATTACTCTGAACTGCCATTGCATTAGGGTTTCCTACCTAGTAACGAATAGGGCCTCATCTATATATCCAGTTACCACAATGCTCTCATTTACGCATTAATGATGCGCATCGTTGCACAATTTGCACAACCCTTGCTAATCTTACCTCAGTGGCATTTTAGTATTCAGGATGATTCTAATGTGTTTTTAAAAATTAAGAGTGGTGACTGTACTCATCCAGAAAAGTTATAATTACATATGAACATAGAGTCACATTCCTCTCTCAGAGGCTGGAAAGAGAAATCACCTGAACATACAACAGTGTTCGGTGAGCCTATGAATAATAACAAAAGTTTCACAATTGTATTCATTTTTAAGTGAAATCCTCACAGTAAATCCTCAAAATGCCGACAACATGTGTCATTGCACAGTTGACATCAGCGAAAGTAAGGTTGCTGCACCCTCTCGAAGATTCCTAGTGTCGTGTTAATTTTGTCCTCGACAACAACGATTCTAGCCATGAGATCTTAAATTGAATTTACAGGTGACTCGTACGCTAAAGATATCATGAGCCTCCTGAAGGAAAAATCCAGTGAGTTGAGCTCCGATGAGAGAGGAGGCCAAACTACAGGTCTGCTACGTTCAATCCATAGTGAGGGTTAGCATTCACGAGAAATTTAGGATGTTCTTATTAAATAATATTTGAAGAAATGATGTTTTTAAATGACAATGCCTATTCTGATTGGATTTCGCTGATAACCAATAAGAGCAAAATGTTACTTCGTTATGGACATTTGCTTAAGGTAAATTCGTGATAGATTCTTGATGCATTTCTACTTTTCTCTTTTCTTCCTTTTAGAGATGATATCTTGTTTTTCTATATAGCAGGGGTGCTCAAGACGTTGACCGCGAAGACATTTTAGGTACTCCACTCGGCCTTCCCGATAATGACTTCGGATATTAACAATTTGATTTATGACTTATAACACAGAATCAATGAATTGTTTAAAATAAAAATTTACTACAATCTATGCTTTAAAACTGAAAACAAACTGCAAAGATTTACTATTTACGATGTAAGGCTTACGATTTAAAACCTAAAACGGACATGATGAGCGAGATTAAAATATTCGAAGAAACTATAGAAAGGTATGCATCTCAATTAAGAAAACATGAATTGAGAAACTTCAAAAACATGGAGGAAGTGTGCATCCATAATCCAAACCGAGACTTTGAAGATTTCGCTTAATACTTACTTGTTTTGTTTGAAGAATATGAAAAAAGATTCGCTGACTTAATTAGGTTGAAAGAAATACTCAATTTTATGATATTTCCATTTAATGAAAATGTCAACACTGATGGAGTATCTGAAAAAATAGGACATTTAATAGATATCGCATCAGTCACGGTCGATAAGGAAATTATTAAATTAAGGTGCCATATACTTCTTAAATCCAGAGCAAATTTAGCGATACTGATTTTTGGAAATTAATTTCTGAGGAAATATTTCTAAATATTTACAAATTGATTTTGTATTTGAAATCATACTTTGTATAGGTATCTTTGCGAATCTGCTTTTTGGACCATGAACAAAAAACAAACATTGGTCGCATTTAACAGAGGAACATTTAATTTCGTGTTTATGTATTGCAATAAGCTCGTACCAGCCATATGATAAATTTGTCGCAAATATACAGTGCCAAATTTCAACTAAATGAAGTGAATATTATGGTCAGTTTTTTGATGTATGAAAACTTTGATTATTTTTGTCAGTAAATTTTAATTTATAAATATTATTATTAAGTTTTTTTTAGAAAAATTACATAATTTACCATTCTTTCTTTTTACCGAAAATAAATATGTACGTTAATTTAGCTCTGCCATTGGTAGACCACCTTCGAATTTTTTAAATGTGGAGTAGATCCCGGATCGCAAAAGTTTGCCCACCCATGCTATACAGTTATTGTTTGTATATGAATGAGTACCAGCACCCGTCTTAATTTCTAAAAATAATTTAGAAGCACCCTGTAAATTCTTCTATATTTGTATTGTAAATGAATTATTTTATAAATTTATATAAAATGGATATATATATATCTACATGGATTTTAATAATGCTTAATATATTTCTTTCGTTTTTGACATTTCAGAAAGTATTTGAGATTTGTTTAATTTAAAATCTTGATTTAAAAAATTATAATAAATTTCATTGTTATTGTCTTAGAATTTTACATGTACTATGATATTAATAATTATATTCAAGAATTATTTAGGTATATGTTTTTATAAAAGAATTTTGCCTTTTATACATAGGTATTCCTTGTTCCATCAAAGCTAATTACGTGAAATGTTTTTCAAGTTTCCATACTTTTTTGATTTATATACTTGAAGTTTGTTTTGAATTTCAATATTACTAAAATAAAAATTGTATTGTTTTTTTTTATTTTAAAAGGGAAAACCAAATGGATTTAGTTAAATTGAGCTCTTAAAATAAAATTTCAAAGAAATTAATTAAATAATAATTGACCGAATAAAAGTGTAAACCAAATAAAAATATTTTAAATAATAAAATTGAAGTCTCATGATTTAAATGTTAATGATAGTTAAATAACAACAAAAATTAGAATTATTAAAATGCTTTAACTGATTTAAATATGCAAAATTATCTCTTACAATGATAATTCCTTCAAAAAAAGCTATTTAAATCATTCATATAGTTGGCTAAATATTTAAAATTTTCATTTTGCACAGTTATCATAAAAGAAGCTAAAGAAAAATTAACATTTTCAAACTATATCTGAAAAATTTAATTTCAAAAATCAAAATAATATAATCAATTATATATCATTACTATAAACGTTTGTCTAATTCGATAGAATATTTCTAAGGAAATATTTGAAGAGACCGTCAAAGAAGAGAGAGAAAGAGCAAATAATACTTATTTTAAGTCGAAAGTTTCTAAATAAAAACAGATTTTGTTGCATATATATATATGTCATTAGAAGTCAAACGATTTATATTACTTGTAACAAGATCATTTTCTCTAGAGAACAATTCAGGTATAGTTAAAATTTGTTAATTAACCAATTTGTAAAACAAATTTCAGTTCTTAATCCATTTGTAATTTTATTCTTTTTCTATAAGCCTGAATTTTTACTAAATACATATAACACAGAACACTGATTTTTCAGAAAAATGTTTGGTGTTCACTGAATTCAAAATATATTGTAATATTTCTTGGTGATTGAATGATATCTTTCTGCTTTAATGTGATTAAATAATATCGCTCAAAATAAAAGTCATGAAAATAAGAATAATCATTTCTAATATATTACATACTATTGAGAAATATATTTAACATTAAATATATTTCTAAATAGTTTGCAATATGCTTGAAAGATTAGTTTAATAATTTATAAAAAAAAATAAATGAATAAATAAAATAAATGAAATAAAAATAGTGGATACAAGTTACTTTCATTGATTATGTTTCACATATCATTCATTATATATGTTAAATATATAACTCTTAATTTTATCAAAACATTTCATGTTGGAATACTTTTTCAAATGTTTTAATATAAATAATAGAATTCATTACTTTCGCTTTATCACATACACTAATGTTAAAATTGAAGATTTTAAAATTTATGTTGAAATTCACAGGACTTAGTAATTTGAAAATATATAAACTAATTAGAACTCTTCATTTTATCACTAAAACAATATAAAAGCAAAAGTTTTTTTAATATCATAATTATTACAAAGTGGAAAATATTATTCCATTTAAAAAATAAATTCCTAGAAAAACGATTTATCATAAATTGTGATGAATGCTTCCATGAATATTTGATTTATTTACGTGTCAAGATATTCAATAAATTTCACTAAATATTCAAATGCTCTTATTTGAATTACAATTGAAAAGCCACATTCAGATGCAGAGAATATTTTAAATGTTACATGAATATATGGAAAATATTAAAAGCTTTGCACTCACAGTAAACTCATAATATTCGTAAAAGAGGCATTAGCATTTAAAAATAGTTGTAAGATGTAAATATTTTCAAAAGTAAAAATGGGTTGAATTAAAATACTATTCTAATACTCAGTAAATTATCGGAGAAATATTTCTGGTTTTACGATATTAAAACATGCTAAATTTTTATTTAATAAAAACTGTTTAAAAATGGACACTGAAAGTTTCAAGTAATAACACCAGATATTATTATAAAAGTTATTTATTGAATCCAGTTACTAATAACATAAAATCAGAAATAAATTAAATCAAATATACATTGATATAATTTGATATTTAGTTTTATTCTGAATTATTTTGGGATTAGGGGTCCATAATCCTAAAATTATATAGTAGACGAATTGTAGTAGATTAATTAAATGTTTTTAGAGTACTAAAATGTTTTTTAAAGCAAGATTTATATAATTGGTGGATTATCTTCTTACTTAAGATTTCAAACTACCATTTTTTTCTTTATAAACATGATGAACAATTCATTAAACTTCGGAAATAAATACATCTTTGTATTTACACATGATGTAAAAGCATCATTAAATTTCTGAGCTTTCAACATGCTTTACTCTATAGCATCAGAGATTAATGTCTTCCAAATACATACATATATATATA
>JAPDSC010061078.1:0-11754 GCA_026290005.1 Latrodectus geometricus
TATATTATACTAGAAATAACAAGTGATTAAATTTTCAAAAAATTTGGCTGGATAGATCCTGAGAAATAAGTACCCAGAACAACCACCTCCGGCAGTAATAACAGCCGTTATACGCCTGGGCATTGAGTCAAACAGAGATTGGATTGCATGTACAAGTATATTATACTAGAAATAACAAGTGATTAAATTTTCAAAAAATTTGGCTGGATAGATCCTGAGAAATAAGTACCCAGAACAACCACCTTCGGCAGTAATAACAGCCGTTATACGCCTGGGCATTGAGTCAAACAGAGATTGGATTGCATGTACAAGTACAGATGCCCATCCAGCTTCAACATGATGCCACAGTTCATCAACCGTATGGGGCGTTTGGTGACGAGCCAGTCGTTCGGCAACCATTGACCAGACGTTTTCTATTGGGGAAAGATCAGGAGAACGTGCTGGCCAGGGCAACAGCCGAACATGTTCCGTATCAAGGAAGGTCCGTACAATACCGGCACCATGCGGTCGGGCATTATCCTGCTGAAACGTAGGGTTTCGCAGGGCTCGAATAAAGGGTAGAGCCACGGGTCGTAAAACATCAGAAATGTAACGTGCACTGTTCAAAACACCGTCAATGCGAACAAGAGGTGACCGAGACGTGTATCCAATGGCACCCCATACGATGACGAATGACAATATGTATGACGATGACGAATGCACGCTGCCAGTGTGCGTTCACCACGATGCCACCAAACACGGAGGCGACCATCATGATGCTGTACACAGAACCTTTATTCATCTGAAAAGATGACGTTTCGCCATTCGTGCGCCCAGGTTTGTTGTTGATCACACCATTGAAGGCGCTCTTGTCTATGACGCAGCGTCAAGGGAAGCCACAGCCATGGTCTCCGAGTTGAGAGTCCATGCTTCTGCAAACGTCGTCGAACTGTTCGTGCAGACACTTTTTGTCTTCCAAACGACCCCGTTTCTTGACTCACGGCTGGTGACGTGGTTGCACGATCCATTACGGTATTGGGGATAATATGACTGTCTTCTCGGCTGCTAGTGATAGATGGCCGTTGAGATCCCGCATGGCGTTCCGTATTACCGTCCTGAACCCATCGATTCCATATTCTGCTAACAGTCATTGCATCTCGACCGACGCGAGCAGCAATACTGCGATAAGATAAACCGCAATCCCGGTACGGTACGATTCGACTTTTATCAAAGTCAGAAACGTTCTGGTATGCATTTCTCCTTCTTACACGAAGCATCACAACAACTTTTCACCAGGCAACAACATTCAAATGCAATGTGTGTATGAGGAACCGGCTGAACAATTTCCTCATTTAAACACAATGTAGGTGTCTGCTTTGTCTGAATGCGCTGAAAAGCTAATCATTTGCATATCACAGCACCTTTTTCCTTTCGTATAAATTTCACGTCTGTTGCATGTTGCCTTCTTGGTGTAGCAATTTTAATGGCCAGTAGTGTATTAACAAGAATGGTTAATTTTTTAAACTATTCTGAAATAGATTTAAACAATGTAGTATAATCAGTTGTATGTTCGAAGTTATATTTAAATATGTTAAATCATAGGTCACTGTTCAAGCTTTAATGATTATAGTAAAATTCAGATTAAATGAATATGGAATAGCAATGCTAATTATTATACTTAATTCAATCTTTTAAATTGGAAATTATTAAAAATAAGTGAAAAACAATATTAATGTGGAAATCACTAAATATCTATTCCTGTTAGGTATTTTGTTCCATACTTACATATAATTGTGATTTTTACAAAAGTGTTTTTAAAAAGATTTTCTTTTATATTTTTAATATACATTTAGCAAACCAAGTCTGATAGCATTCACGAATAATGACTTCCATTGAAAACATACGAATCATTATTAAGGAAAATAATGTTTTGGGAAAATAATATTTACCCCTATTTTATTGATACTTATTATTTATTTAGTTTTATTGAAAACATTGTTTTATATCACGAAATTAAATCCCAAGCACAGATCATCTAAAAGCAAGTCAAATGAGATGTGGAACATTCAAGAATTCTCTTTAGTTATGAAGCAATGCTTTTAATTATTAAATATTTCAATTATTTATATTTCAATATTAATATTGAAATATAATTGATTCGATATTTATAAATATTGAAATTACATATAATTTTATAAGTGTTCGGATTTTTTCATACTGATGATGTATTGGGAGAACTGGAAACATGTTCGCTTAGGTAGGTACAGGAAAAAATTTTTTCTTTCAAATTTAAAAAAAGTTATTAGTATCATTATTTTTTAAAACAAAAATCGTACTGGGAATTTAGAAAGAAAGCAGTATCTGATTCAAATACACATTTTTAGTCTCAGCGGTTATAGGTAGATCATAATTTTAAAAATAACTAAACCATTCCTTAAAGAAATAAAGTTTCTGAATTCTCTGCATCCCATTATAATTAACTTTACAATGAATTCTAATCACTCTTAATAACAGTTTATATTATTTACAAACATAATAGTTAAGTTTTTGAAAAGGAACAAATGGTAGATCTTAAATTAACTGAAAATCTACATCCTGATATAAATTTCATAATCTTTATCATTCTAGTTTTAATTCCTGATAAAAGTTTAGAGGACGCAATGAATAGAGTTTCTATTCATATAGCTAAATGTTTGAGCAGATTTATGCTTAAAATTCTAATAGCTTGAAACAAATATTTTAATATGTACTTCAGCAGTAAAATAGAGCAGCTTGATTTTCAAGTAGAAATCTGTACTTTGGTTCTCTTTTTTTCTAGAAATTTAAAGTCTCAAAAGAGACTAAAAATATATTTTTATTTTATAACTAAGCTATTAAGAGATGGCAAAAATTCTTTGTAGTTTTGTATATTTTATACTGTATTCAGAGATCTTTATTCTTTTAAACTTTTATCTTAATTTGTTGATGAAAAATGCTTTTAAAAATAAAATGCTCTGATTCACATAAAGAAGAAGGAATCAAATTACAAGATTTATTCGAAGTTCATTTTTTCACATTTTTAAAAATGGTTTTTATATTTACAAATCATTTAAAATTATTTCAAGATGTAAAAACATAAACACAATTAGTTCCTTTGGGAGTACACTTTTTTGTATCTTGGTAATTTTACCTCAGGTTATTTCCAATGGGCATTTTTACCTTTTCTGCTGGAAATTTCATTTTGTAATATAATAAATTAAAAAAAGTTAAAACCGTTTTCACATCAAATTTTTAAATAAAAAATTATTTTGTTTTTTGTTTATTCATAAAATACTTTTGTAATGCTGTTTTTCGTAAAATTTGATGATTATAATGGATTTATTTCTTAAAAAGACCATTTTATGTGATTTCTTTTTCGAAAGTAACAGTAATTGTTTGGTTTTAAGTTTAAGTATAGAAGTTTTTGAATTACATTAAAGGGAACAACTGTTTCACTATTATAAGCAAATGTATTTAATTAATAGAAAAAAATAATAAAACTGAATTAAATGTCAACTCACAAGGTCTTAAATGTGTGAAAATAAAGAAAATTAAAAAAAATAAATAAAAGCAACATATCAGTTCTCATAGTTGTAAAAATTTTTCTAATAGAGTGTCTATGATTTATATATTGTATCTCTTTATAAATAGTTTCAAAATTAGTAGTAATTTTAGGTAATTAGTCTTTTTCAATTTGGTTAACATACTTTTTGATAAATTCAGTTCGCAGAATTTTTCATCTTAAATTTTAAGAAATTGAATAAATCGAAATAAAGAAAGAAAATAGAGAAAAATATGAAACACATATTCATTGATCTATATTTTGAAACAAAATGTACATAATTTACAAGTACAGTTTTGATTTGATTACTAACAAAACAAGTTGCTAAGCAAAGTCATTCCGTATAAACACTGATGGATTTTGTTTTTAAGATTGTTAAGCAATGTCTTATCGGTATTTCTCAGCTATGATAAATGCTTATTTTATACATTTTCTTTAAGTTTTATGTTTCTTACACTATTTCTATATATCAGTTGATTCAGTTTTTGTTCTACAAAAGGATTCTAATTGATTTTTATACAGTGAGTGTTATCAAATTCTGGACAAATTTTAAAATATGTTCATAAGTAAAAATGAATTTTTCAATAAAATTATTGAATTTTTATTCTTTATGAAGTCTATAATTAGAAAGAAAAATATACTTCTTAATGACTTGTTTTGGGAAGCATTTTATACCTTGCTTATAAATATAGTTTTACTACACAAAATTTAATTCTTTTCTTAAAACTTTCGTAAGTAATAACGTTTTCGTAATTCTTTTTTACATTTATATTACAATGATTCATTGTACTATATTTCATTATAATGCAATGAATAATAATTAAAAAGATTTGAGGAAGTTTATTTATCACATATTATTGTCAAACATTTTTTGAACCAGTACCTGCAGTTCTGAGTCATTTTTCTTCTTTTCTGAGTCATATTTTCTACTATTTACAGGTTAATATCTTGTAAACATTTTATGAGTGCTAATAATTTTTTTTCTTAGTTTAAAAATGTCGTATATTATTAAAATCTCTTTATTGTATACATACTTAAATAATAGTACTTAAATATAACTTTTAGATAAAATCTAGGCCTGTTTACTCTAAATTATAAAAAAAAAAAGTTAAAACTACACTTATGTGAGACAGTATGATTTACCAAGTTGGCATTCACAAGTAGAAATATTTACCATGTATTTATCTTCTGTAAGACTTAATAAAAATTAAATGCAGTTTTTCATGCATCTTTCATATACTTATGCTAAATATTATACTCATGAAAAACTAAATAAAATTATTTTTATTTTGTTTTCACAATTTTTGCAAAATATTAAACTTAAATCAGCGCATTCATCAAAAACCAATCAAAACGAAAATGTATGATGTGCACTTGATATTTTCCTCTTATATTCATTCTGCATTGCGCATATAAATAATAACATATGCTATTTTCTGTGTTAAAGTAACTAGCCGTTATCTCTACGAAGTAAATATTAGTGGGATACTCTTAATAAGAATCTAGTCTCAAATTAGTTAATAAATAGTTGACTTACATCATATCATATGATATAAGTGAATAAATAAAATATTCTAAGATGCTGTAAATGCAGGCCTCAGAATACACTTTACGTCCTATAAAATAGCTCATTCGAAACACTGCCTAGAAAATCTCATTAAAGGAGAACGCATAATTGCTCAATAAATTTAGATAAAGTAAGGTGTGCTCGTAAAAAGGATTAGCCAATAACAATGGCTGCGCTTAATTTCCGCACACGAATTTCCATTCTTTGAGGTCTATAAAACGTCCCAAATCATGACTAATGAACAAACGATGCAATTTAACAGGTTAACATACTTTGCAAGGACTGCCTCTGTTATTAGAAGGGAATGCTCTACTTCTGAAAACCTGATTTAGAACAGCGGAACTTGAGGCTGAATGAAATCTTAAATAACATGAAACTATATTGACATTTAGAAGGGTTAATTATAATTAGATGTAGAGGTGGTATGTGATTATAAGTTGGGTTTTAATTATTTAGTGAAATTGTGTAAGAGGAGACCCTAACTTAATGACACGACATGGGTTTAAACATAGTGTTTTAAATGAATTGCATTTTTATAAGAAAATTTTTTAATCAGTTGCTTAATATTTTCAGTTTCAAACTAAAGACTAGAGAGCATTCAGTATTCATATAAATTGAGTTGTTTCGAATTCAGACGATAATAGTATATTCAAATGAAATAATGTAAATAAATTATATGTAATTTTTAACAAATCGTTTTATTTAATATTCATAAAGATTTGTTCGAAAACTATTTTAATGATATTTTACTTTCATTATCTTTATTTAAAAGCCATTATAAGGTATCATTTTATCCTAAAAATTAACTTCATAGCAGAAATACATAGTTTACTTTGTACAAGCGAATATTCTAAATTAAATTTATGTTTCTTAAAAGTAATTAAATGTGTGAATTTTATCTTTCTTTATTCATTCAAAAATATCTTATGGAGTACATAAAATGTGTAATTTATATTGCACATATATAATCGCACTTCAAATATAAACTTGATCAGGAGTATATTTCATACAAATAATTAAATGACTTAAATACAACTTTTTTATCATTAAAAATGTTCTTTCAGAAATTTTCGCCATACTTAATTTATATTACGTATATACAATCACTCTTAAAAAATGTAAACTTAATTAGATAATATTTTGTAAGTTTTTAAAATACACAGATAATATATACAAAAGTAAAAAATATAAAAAAATCTACTGAAAGAACTATTGAACTATTTAATATCATAATTGTTAAAAATCAAATGGAATTTCTATTATAAAATATTCAATACTTTTTTATTTTTAACTTATTTGTTTAGTTATTCATCCGTCTTCTTTCAACTGATAAAAATTATATCATTCAATAGTTTTCCTTGGAAAGGAATCAGTCTTCATGGATAATAATAACATTTTAATAAATGCATTATTTTAGCTTCCATGACTAGAGAATTAAAGTTCTTGTCATAAGACATTGCTTATAAAAGAAATGAATTTTAAATATGTATAAAATGGATCAATTAACGTGAAACTGTGAAAATAAATTTATGCGCTTATTAACCGTATTCATTTAAAAAGTATTTAGGTCAATACATTTTAAAAGAAATTCTTAATTTTAATAAGACTTAAGAAAATTTTAAATATGAATGTATAAAATAGCTTAAACTAAGAATAAAAATGTATTAATTAAGAAAATTTTGACTCAATAAAAAGTACGTGCTTAGATTTATAAAATAAAAACTACTGTTAATGTGTGTGAAGGAATGAAATGTGAAGTAAATAAATTTCCATGACATTTGCAGAAAATTAAATTAAATACTAGCTTTCATTCAAAATCTGATTTGTGAATTATGTATAATAAACTACGAAAGATCTCTAAAAGATAATAAAAAAAGATCTACAAGGAAATACAAGCCGCTTACTTTAAAAATGATGGTTCTTGAAAGTCGAAATTATAATGAAATGGATAAAATAATGGTTCTTTCTAAGAAAAAAATTCCTTTACTAATATAAATAAATAACAAAATAAATCAAATAACCTTAGCTTTTTATAAGCATTTAGCATTCTGTTTTCAAAGATGAAACATTATTGCAAAAGAAGAACAATAATAGCAATTACCATACATTTATTTGTCCAATGGTATTCTAGTTACAGTTATTTAAATTTAAATAAACCTCAGGAAAGGCAAAGAACAAATGAACAATGAATAAGGTTAGATGCATCTGTTTATTGCTTTTATTTGAGGCTGAATAAATTTATCAAATAAGATAAATTTGCCTTTTTCATTCAAATTATGTTTGTTTGAAATTCGTCATGAAATAAATGTTATCGGAGATATTTTAAATTATAGAATCAAATATTAAACATTAAATCAAAAAATATTAAGGTATGTAATGATTTTCTAAAACAGCCAATTTAAAAACTTTTTATAAAATAAATTTATTAAGTATAAAAATCCAAATCCCAATTTAAATATGTGACTACAATAAACTAATTTTGAATGCGATGAAAAGATTTTAAAATACTTAGGCATTATTGTATTATAAATGATGCTAAAATTCGTTTCATTTATATAATACACTCGCGTACACCCACTAAAATTGAATTGAATACTTTAATGGTTCTTATGAAGAATTTATTTTAAAGTTCTCCCTTGTATAAAGTTTCTGTTCTCTTATTTTTATAAATTATAAAAATTCTGTTAATCAACAGTTTTGCAGGTAATAGTAACTTGATTTTAATAAATTCATGGTTTTAACTTACATATGATTAGGGAATTAAATTTCTTGTAATTAAATAGTGCCTATAAAAAAGCAAATTTTAAATATGTTTTACATGTCTCTATTATAGGTAAAAACGTATGCACTTATAGTTCATACTTTCAAACTTTTAAATACTGTAAAAGTTTGTTTTTAATTAAAAACTTTCTTTTAATTGTTTTATATTTCCCAAATCTTTTAATAATTTTTGTTAATATTTGAGCATATTTAAATTTTATTTTTTTCAGGCAACTTATTATTTTAAAACTAGAAACTTCAAATTTGTAGAAGAAGATAGATGAAGTAAAGTGTAGATATGCAAAAAAAAAAAAAAAAAAAAAAAAAAAAAAAAAAAAAAAAAAAAAAAACTTTGCATTTAATTAATTCATAACTTTTTGATAGAATTTTTATTCTATTAGGATTTTAAGAGAGAATATTTTTAACTTTTTAAACAGAAAAATGCTCCAGTTATTTTCCATAATATCCGTAACCGATACGAAAACTTTAGATTTGTGTGTCATAAAGGTATTTGCCTACTGAATACGGTTGATCGAGAAAATTATGATATCATTTACAAACGGGCTAGTAAAACAATATTTTAATTTACCTCATTTATTTTTTTTACTGTAATATTCTGAAAGCAAAAATCGAATTTAAAATACATTAGGCATGATTACTGCCAATGAAATACCAATGTCTGTTGATGCAGAAATTTTATTACTATCTATTTAAATGCTGCGAAAAGTATTAAAAATTTATGTTTGTTTTTGATTTTATAAATGAAATTAATATATACTGACATAAATTTTGTGAAATATTGTATATATTAAATTCCATGTAAATTTATCTAATGAACACACACACCCGCACATCCACGCACTCCCACACATATATATGTATGTAATAAATACACCCACATGTACAGATGTATACAATAATAAATGTATGCTGTGAATTTGAACTTTTCTAAAATTCAATAGAAATTTGTTTTCAATATTATAAGTTACAGTGTATAAATAATTTATTTGACTACTGGGATATTTTCATTAATTAACGAATTAGAAAAATTTTGTAGAATTTATAATTTACTATATTAATGAAAAATTTATATTTCTTTTAATCATTGTTTTTATTACAGGATTTTACTCTCACAGGTATTTACTTAATTTACTAATTTTCCTCATAATTATTTTAAGAATATAATATAAAATAAATATCTCTTTACTGAAAGAAATATATTTCCCTTGAATATTGTTAAATCAAAAGTAAAACAATAATTTACAAATATTGAATTTAAATATGTTGAATGAAATTCAAAATGCATACTATCAATATTCGTAAATGTTTAGTGCAGAAAATTCTTGAACTGAATAATATTTGATTATTGAAAATCCCTTCAAGGTACCTTAAGAAATAAAGAGAAATGGTAAGTAATCTCTTTAAAACTAAGACTAGTAAAAAGAAAAGGAAGAAACAAATGATGATGAGTAAAGACACCAACGTCAAGCTCATTTTGCTTTAGGTGTCAGAAGCAATGAGAATCCTAATCCTTTGAATATTGCCTCGCAGTAATGCTGTTTTCGTCGCTCAAGCGAAGATGATTTTACTAAATCTAAGACTAAAAGTGTTAGACTATTTCTATTATAAAGTAAAACATAAAGCGGCATACTCTTTTAGAAATCGTAATATTTCTTTTCAAGCGGAAAGCTACAGGAAGAAGAGAACAATAAGCATAGATTCAGAAGATCAATGGGATCACTTAAGGTGAAAATATATTCGCATTAAAGAAAAGTGAAGTGAACACTGTTTATCTCTTTACCTTTTTCACCTTAAATATACAGAATACTTGTTTTCTTCACATAAGGTGAAGAATTGTCTAGCAGAAATTTTATGTCAGGAATACTAATTTTAAATGTCGTTATAATACACTTGTTTGCATTTCAATAAGGAAATGTAAACTTGTGTTGAATTTATTCTGTGTAGTTATCTCAACTCCATATTTATTTAAATAAATAAAAAGTTTTACTAAAAAGATCATATGTTTAATATTAGTAATAGAATTATAATTCTGAAAAATATTTTATTATTTTTATTTTGAAATTTGTTTTATTTAGAAGACATAATAATACTATCAAAAATTTTCTTGCCAAGTTCTAAATTTATCCGCAAGAATGTTATTAATTAAAATTAAAATTAAAAATACGCTGGTACAAAACTATAAGCCATCGCAGATGTTTTGTTATTTATTTTCAGACAATGTGAAAATATTTCAATTTTTGACAAAACAAATTTATAAAAGTAATAAGATATTATGTATATTTGAAAACATACAGTTATCAGAAGTATGAAGTTTCGTTAATCTGGTGCTTGAAAAATAATTATTAGTCTTTTTTTGGTTACTATAATTAAGCAAGTTATTGCAGTTATGTACACATTTATTTTCAATCATATGTTGTTATATTGCAATTATGTATTAATGTTTTGTAAATTTTATTAAAACAGTAATGCATTGAAAATTGTCACAATTTTTACAGAACATAAAACTATATAGGGATTCAACATAATATTCGTTGTAATATTGACGTAAAATTAAAAGACATTGATGTAAAGTTTGATTGTTTGATCTGAATACATTTTCCAAATTACAATGCAAATTCTCTAATCGATGTCGTAAGTAAAAAATTAGAAATTCATTTGATAAATTGCAATCATCTTCCACTCATGTTTACAAGATATAACAATTAATGACTATCTTCATTTTTGCTATTTTAATTAAATTATTATCTTCAGAATGTTATTTACTTAAAAATTTATCTATAGTATTTATCAATAGAAAAATATATTGAAAGAGAGAGAGAGAGATAGTTTGCAAAAGAGATAGTTAATTTTATTTAGTGGCGCAAATAATGAATAAATTTACTCCTCAGTTGAAATGGAAGTGTTTTGATTGTTTGTAAAAACTTGAAATATTTTTGGACTAAAGAAATTTTCGAAGGTACAGGAATTTAAGGCCCTAAAACTTTTATTTTACAGACAAATATTTTTACTACAGTTCAGATACATGCATAACAATTTATTTCATAATATAAATGCTAAGTAAATTTTATTTTATTGAAAGTAAGACATGTAGTGTTTTATATGACAATTCAAAGTGTCTTTCATGTGCAATTTTTTATTACCATTTTTCTTGTATGCAATGACTTATAATATCTTATTCTTATTATATATTCATACTTTTCAATATACCAATGTTTAAAATTCAATAACAATAGAGAAAGTATTAAGAATAAATTGAAAATTTTAAACTTTTTTTCCTTCAAACAGATAAAGTAATGCCATTAAAAAAT
The DNA here is from genome assembly GCA_026290005.1 of Latrodectus geometricus. NCBI lineage: Eukaryota > Metazoa > Arthropoda > Arachnida > Araneae > Theridiidae > Latrodectus > Latrodectus geometricus. The sequence goes on from JAPDSC010061078.1 coordinate 11,216, forward strand.
CAACATCATTAAAACATAACAAAGTATTGAAAAAGTTATTTTAATCACTTTATAAATATAAAACGAGCATTTAATAATTTTAATTTCGTTCGAAAAAGTAATATTATCCTTCTTCCTTAAACTAATAAAAATAGTCTAAGATAGCTTAATGAGCGTTCAACAGAGAATAAAATAAGGATACAAAAAGAAAATTTTATGGAAAAAGAGCTTTTTGACATGTAATTAAATTATTACATTATAACACGTGTCTATGTTGAGTTTTTTACTTAAAAGGGAAATAAGATATAACAGCAAAGTAATTAGAGGCTAATTATGTACCAAAGAAACATCTAGAAGTAAAATATTCTCAGAATGACTGAAATATTGACATATAATTAAGATTAATTCAAAATTCTAAGAATAATGTAAAATTCATTCGTTATTTGCAGCTTAATATTATAGTTATTATGATTAAAAAAAAGTTCAAATATTATATAAATAAATAAATAAATAAATGTATATATATATATATATATATATATATATATATATATATATAT
>JAPDSC010061092.1:0-10672 GCA_026290005.1 Latrodectus geometricus
TGTAGAAAGCATGATAAAATAAAATTATTAATACTTAATTAAAATAGTATATTTAAATTAGAACAAACATACATATAAAAAATGTAATATATTTAGCTTCTAAAATGCTTAGCAATTCATAGGAAGCTTTGCTTGGTTAAAAACTTCTAACAAACTTGATTTAAATGAAGATCTTAGTAGACGTTTTTAAAATGAGCAACTTGGATTTGATTTAAAAAATATCAGAAATGCCTGACGCTTTCGTATAAGATGTGTTAAAGATCAAACCAGTTGGATTTCCAAACATGTCGATCTGAATAATATTAGATAGAAATATAAATTTTATAAGCTTTGGGAAACTATTTCAAAGCATTAGATTTTATCTGAAGATTTCATACAAGAATAAGTTAAAAAAAAACAAACTGGTATTATACTTCAAAATATCAATACTTAATTATTTATTCAATAATTAATATTAATATCTTCAGTTATTTTATATTTAGTATGGTATATATTTCCAGTTCCTCGATATCAAAAAATACTCAAAACGCAATTGAAAAATTAAAACATATTGATTTTCCAATCAATTTATTAAAAAAATATATTTCCATCATATATATCAGGGGTGGTCAAACTTTTGGGACCCGAGGTTTACTCCACATTCATAAAATCGAAGGCAATCTACCAATGGCAGAGTTAAATTAACGTACATATTTATTTTCGGTAACAAGAAAAAAATAACAAATCATGTAATTTTTCTAAAATCATGATTTGCGAAATTAAATCATGTAATTTTTATTTTGTTAATATTAATATTTACAAAATAAAAATTTACTGACGAAAATAATCAAAGTTTTCATACATCAAAAACTGACCATCCTATTCACTTCATTTAGTTGAAATTTGGTACTGTATATCTGCGACAAGTTTATCATATTGTGGCTGGTACGAGGTTATTGCAATTCATAAACACGAAATTAAATGTTCATCTGTTAAATGTGACCTATGTTTGTTTTCTGTTCATGGTTGAAATAGCAGATTCTCAAAGATACCTTGATCCAAAGTATGATTTCAAATACAAAATCAATTAATATTTGGAAACGTTTCCTCAGAAATTAATTAAAAAAAATCAGTATCTCTAAATATGCTCTGGATTTAAGAAATATATCGCATCATAATTTAAGATTTTCTTCCTCGACCGTGACTGACATGATATCTATTAAATATCCTATTTTTTCAGATACTCCGTCAATGTTGACATTTTAATTAAATGGGGAAATATCATAAAATTGAGTATTTCTTCCAACCTAATAAAGTCAGCGAATCTTCTTTCAAATTCTTCAAACAAAACAAATGTTAAGCGAAATCTTCAAAGTCTCAGTTTGGAATATGGATGCACTCTTCCTTCATGTTTTTGAAGTTTCTCAACTCATGTTTTCTTAATTGAGATGCATACCTTTCTATAGTTTCTTTGAATGTTTTAATCGCGCTCATCGTGTCCGTTTTAGGTTTTAAATCGTAAACCTTTAATTATAAATCTTTAAATCGTAAATCCTTGCACAGTTTGTTTTGGGTTTTAAAGCGTAGACTGTTGTGTAAATTTTTAGTTTAAATAATTCATTGATTCTATGTCATAAGTCATAAATTAAATTGTTAATATCCGAGGTCATTATTGGGATGGTCGCGTGGACTACCTAAAATGTCTTCACTGCCTACCAGTCGACCGCGGTCAACGTCTTGGCCACCCCTGATATATATATATATATATATATATATATATATAGGAGATACGCTTTAACTTGTCAATGATAGGATTTTTTAAAAGAATAATATTATGATTGAAGCTATTTTCGAATCAGAAAATGATTTCAATTTATTAAAACATATTAGAAGACTTTATAGAGAGGGGACTGTTTCCTCAAAATAAATCTTGAAATTAACATCAGAGCCATCTACCACAGTTGTTTTGGGGCTGTCGCTCTTACAAAGACTGGATAAACTGATTGGTGACTGGTGAGTTTTAACTTATTAGTCACACCAAAGCACCTTTTTACACAGAAAAGATAGTTCCTAACTCATTAGGGGTGAAAAGGAGGTATGTACTGGAGATCACTTAACCGCTTAGGGGTGAAGTGATCATTAACCCACCCCGCCAATCTGTTTCGCATCAGATTTTCTCCGCATATGTGGTCAGTTTGCCTTGAAGGCTGTTTGTCCTCTTTTGAGGATTCACAATCGCCTCAGGGTATTTCTTTTTGGGACTGTATGTCAGTAAACCACATGGCTAAGGAGAAGAGCTAGTTCAAACGCTTCTGGAAATGTCCGTTGCTGATCTATCAAACATTGAAAAAAAATAAGCTACTTGGAGATTCTGAAAAGAAATAATTATTTTATTTATTTTCAGATTTCAGCTTTCTGTGTCGTAAAAAATACTGTGCAGATGCACAACAAAAATTAAGCAATTTTACTATTATTATTATTCATTAGATGTTAAAAAAATAATTATAAATATTCAAATTAAATTAAAAACAAAAAAAAGTTGAAAATATATTTATTATTTTATTTTTCTGTATTTAATTTCAAATCAATTTGCTTTAAATAGGGTGAGACTTTCTTGAGAAAACAAAACAGGCATTTCTCTTCAAGTACTTCACTTTTATAAAAGACAAAAAGTTGAATTCTTCGATAGGAAAAAAATGCAACTTATTAGTTTTTCAATAACTTTTTTTTCTTTATAAAATGGCTTTGGCTTATAGTTTCTATCAATGATTTTTGTGGGAATGGAAAGTCTACTCGCAGAAATTAAAACAATCTTATTCGGATTAATCAAACATATCGACGTTGTTTCTAGATCGATATATTTGGAAGAAAATTACAAATTTTAAACGCAGTATAAACTAATACGTAAATCATAAAAATTGTATCCTTGCTCACATTCAAGAAACGGAAAGGTAGTTTAGGCATCAACTTTGCATTCATTCTTTTCTAATTTTCGAAAATTGTATGTTCTATTATTCTTAATTCAATACTGGAGTTATATACATTTTGTAAAAAATAGTTTCGCAGCCAAGAAATTTATTTTTGAAATGATTTCGTCATAGTTTATAGTTTTGTCATAAAATATTCATTTTAGACAGCCAGAAAATGAAAATGTTTCAACCATATATTTATCATTTTGTTATTTGTTTGTATTAATGTTAGTTTTCCATTAAAAATACTATAAGTTTACTAACCAAGATAGCTAATTAGAAATAATAATTTTCAAAAATTATAAGTGCTCACGATTAGACAAAAATTATTAAAATATAAATCATTTATTGATTTAAATTTCATAGATTTAGTTACGTACATATTTATAAAAACATACATAAAAACATAAATTTAGTTACGTACATATTTATATAAATTGTTACCATGAAGATATGTTAGTATATTACTATATAAAAAAAAGCAAAATATTTTTTAATGTAATTTTTATTCAATACAAGACACATTGAATAAAAATAAATTTATGCTCTAAAGATGCAATAGGAAAAAAATTTCTTCAAAGATGTGCATTTAATACAAAATTGATTGGATTAGTTCAACAGATATGATGAGAATACACATGTGCACGTATATTCTTATTGCATTAGTGTGATTTTTATTTACACAATATGTACATACTCAAAAATATTTCTCTAAAAGAGAAATATTTTTTAGATTTTTGGTATTTGTTTACGTATTTTTTTTTTTTACAAAAAAAACTTGATTTTTCTTTTTAAAATTATTCCAACTTTATTTTTTTTATATTGTTTTTTTTTTTATTTTTTGATTCTATAATCGATAGAGGATCTATGATTTTCATTGATCGCGTGTATCGAAATAATCTGGTAGTAAACAATCATAATAAAAAGTTTTAAGTTTATTTTCCCATTCTTCTTTACTTCTGGGTAAAATCTTAGGAGGAAAAAAGATATTTTATTTCCATTATTCCATCGTTGTCAATTAAACCATCAGATGTTGCCTCTAAATATGGAAACTGAGTGTAAGCAAATAGTCCACATTTTTGTATGCCAAGCCTAAATTTTTTTAAGGCAAAATATAGCATCATCTTCATGATTTTTACCATGTCTCGTTGCCTCATTGTCAAAATGAGAATACAGAAGAGATTTTACTGTATTTACACAGGTTGTATGAGACAATTTGCGACAAATACTTCCAAAATTGGAGGCTTCCAAAATTGGTTATTCGCTTTCGCCTTTCATACAACCATTGAGGACAATCACGTTGACCTCTCGTTAATAATTCCACCTTTCTCTGCTGCATTTCGTTGAGCTGCAGATCTTTAAGAAATAATTCTTTCTTTTCAATAAAGAACTCTTTTGGCATAACGGGCTTTTCGACTTTATCTCCGTAACTTTTTGTTGTTTCGTTTGGAAACAAAACCCTAGGTTTTTCTTTATTTCTAAAACAAAATTTACGTAATTGGTTTATCTTTTTGCGATCTGATGTTAATTGTCTATTCAGCCATCTTTTGTGCTCTACATGTGTCAAAATCTTCCCAGAACTACAATTATACAACTCTCTATGCTGCTTCGAGTGTGGAGTTTTGGTACTGTGGGAAACTGCAGGTAACATCAAACAATAAACTTTTTGTGTTTTCTGCTAAATAATTCATCGTCTCCATTAATTTAAAATATTCCTCCCTGTTTTTTAGTTTTAAAATTAAAGTACTCGAAATAGTTTGACGATTGCAAAAATAATATGCGCATTTATTATGGTCTCCAAATACATAGGCAGGAGCATCAACACGTAAATTAAGAATTCTTTCTGAATGAGATTTATTTTCATCTAATTTTCTGTCACGAACAGCCATTGTTACCGAATTTCTCAGGCGTAAAATATTGCGTCAATTTCTTTGCGTAAGGAAATATGCCCGTATTTACAACTTCTTGAAATTTCTTTAAGTTTGTTATACATATTTCTTAAGAGATGGTTTTAACATTTAATTTTCTCAACTAAAATATCATCTTACGGACGCACATCTAAAACTTTTTTTTTATAAACATTACTATCTCCATTTCCAATCATTCGAAAATATTTATATTGATACATTGACATGCTTTTCAAAAATTCTCCAACTATTAGTTGAGATTCCATTGAAGAAGAGCTGTCTTCCCAATTTTTGAAGCACTAATATTCTTCAACTGCGTCAAGAAAGAGCAGATTCAACAGTCTTGAGCAAAAGATGAGACTCGATGAGAAAGTATATCCTTGTCTGAGTCTGAAAAGTTTGAGTTTCTCAGAACGTTTCTCTGGGACAGTTGTGATACCGGGATTACTTTCCCCTTTCGAGTGCTTCACGTCTGTTCGCGCATGCGCGCACGTCACGTGATATCGTTTTGAAGAACAGAATAAGTTTTGTTTTTGTGGAGAACGGTTATGTTTCTCGAGCGGGAATTATTCCCCACATCTTTTTTGTTTTGTATGTGTCTGAATAAAATAATTTAAAAGACACTGGTCCGTCGTCTGTATGTATTACTATAATACATTCCTAACAGTATAATCATCTCTTAACTATAAATTACATAAGTGGACCGTCGAGTGCGCATTCATACCAACGAACTCTATGGATAAACTAAATCGCTTAAAAGGAGCTATCAAAAGCTCGATAACGAAACTTGAAAATTTTGTTCAAGAAAACTCTGAAACTGATCTATCGGATACAACAGTGAGTGAACTCGAAGTCAAATGTAAAAGAGTAGAAACGCTTCAAAATCGTCTTGATCATATTCGTGAACAATATTATGAGTTACCGAACTTTAATGAAATCCCAGATGTCGAAAAAGACTTGGAAGATACTGAAACAAGACTGGAAAATTTGGAGGTAAATTTCAGACTATTTATTGATTCATATAAGAATATTAACTATTCTAATATTCCGCATGTTTCTTCATCAGAATTCACTGAATCAAAAGTAAAAGCAGGGCTCGGAGTTGTCCTGATATTCCTGAAATTCCTGATTTTTTAAAAAACGTCCTGAAATGTCCTTATTTTTCAAAATAAATCCTGGAATTCCTTATTTTTTTATTACATTCCTTTGAAAGTTTAATTTCAATTAATAATTTTATATTTTTCAGTTGTAAATTTTTCTTTCAGAGGAATATATTTTTTCTTTCAACTGCTTTCTATGCAAAAAGAAAGAAAAATTTCCTCCTTTTTTTGTTCTCTTTCAAACCGCAAATAGGGTTGCCATACATTCGTCTCCGCCTCGCTTTCAGCCATTGCTCACGCGTGTCTGAAGTCAAAAAAATTTAGGTTTGGGTTTACCATTAAATTCTATTTTGTGCCTTTACAGACAAAGATTCTGGTTTTAGTAGTGCACAACTATTTACAATGATGTCGAAATTGTGAGAATTATTGGCCTACGTTTATGCGCATGCTTGAAATGCTTATCGCGCTATTTTGAAAGATTTTGATGGGTGTTTTGAAAAATTTTTATTACCAAGCTCAGAATTTTATTTTTTGAAAACAATTAATTTTTTTTTAAAAATGCCAAGGAAAACGAAATTTTCCGACAAATGGTTGGAACTGCAAGATGGGAATAAATGCCTAATCAAGACATGGTGCCGAAGTGTTGAAGGTGTTCATTCTGTGGACTGCTTCGCATGCAAAAGCAAATTCAGTGTTTCAAATATGGGTTTTAGACAAGTGCTTGCGCATGCAGATGGATTAAAACACAAAAAAGCTGTGAACTGTTACAAGAATCAAACACTATTTACTATCAAGTCATCAACTTCATCTGATCTTCGACATCGACTGTAGTAGTGAATATCAAATCATGGCTCCCCAAAACGACATCAGAGAAAACCATTAAAGCTGAAACCATTTTAGTTTTAGTGGCAATAAAAAATAATTATTCTTTTTCATCTTTGAATGATTTAGCTAACATTTACGGAGAAATTTTTGATGATTCCTCCATAGCAAAAAATCTCAAATTATCTGACAAAAAAGTAAGGTATATGATTAATTTTGGATTAGGTCCGTATTTCAAAACTCTTTTGTTTCGGGATATCGGCACTTCATATTTTGTTTTACTTTTCGATGAAACTACTACAAAACAAATAAAGAAACAGTTGGATATTTACATCTCATATTGGTCTGATAAACAAGGTAAAAATGTCATTTGTTACCTCGAATCACATTTTTAGGGCATGCTGAAGCCAATAAAATTGTAAAAATTTTATTAAGTTTTATTCAAAATAATGGTTTGAATTTAGAAAAATTAATGCAGTTGTCAATGGATGGACCAAGAGTTAATTTAGCTGTTTTAAAGCAAATAAATAGTGAACTGAGTAAGCAAAGTTTACCAGTACTAATTGATTTGGGTACATGTTGCTTACACATAATCCATGGAGCACTGCGTAAGGGTATTGATAAAATTGATTGTAATATTGATGGATTTGCTATAGATATTCATCAATTTTTCAAGCTATCTCCTGCAAGAAGGGAAGATTATCATTCCTTACAGTTAGAAATACTGGAAGAAACTTTAGCTAGACATAGTTTCCTTCGTCATGTTGAGAGCCGTTGGTTAACTTTGGGCTCAGTTTGTGAGAGAATTGTTGAGCAATATGATGTTCTAAAGGAATATTTCATTGTTAAAATACCTAAAGAGTCGAAATCTCCTCTTTCTGATAGACATCTTCGGATTATAAAACATTTGAAAGACCCTAAGACTCTGGCATATCTGCATTTTGTTTCATTTTTTTGTAAAACTTTTGAACCTTATTTACTTCTAATGCAAAAAGTCGAACCTTTAGTACATGTGATGTACAGTAAGTTAAATGAACTTGTTCGCAGTATTATGTTTAAATTTTTAAACCCAGAAGAAATCTGTGAAAAAAATGGAGTAAAGTTGCTACAAATTAATGTTGATTCAGGAAAAAATTGGTTAAATTTAAACAATATTGAAGTAGGTCATGGTGCAAAAGCAATGCTGGAAGAACTTACTGATAAAACAACATTTCTACAAAGTATTAGAAGCTGCTACATAGCAACTTCAAAGCATTTGCTTCAAAAACTTCCTATAACAAATCCTTTACTCAAAGATCTCCAGTGTTTGTCTCCTTATAATAGAAAAAAAGGAAGAGTCTAGGAGTTCATGTAGCAGATTAATTCAACATATTCCTCATGTGAATAAAACTTCTTCAGATTTTGATAAGATGAATGAAGAGTGGATTCTTTACATGTGTGAAGATGTGACTTTGATTAAGAATGATTATGATAACATCAAAATATCTGTAAATATTGGAATGCAGTTTTCAAAATATCTGTAAATATTGGAATGCGGTTTTCAATATAAAAGATGCTGGTGGTTATATAAAATATCCTACTCTTTCTAGAGTGGTTAAAGCATGTTTGTCGTTATTACTGTTTAATGTTATTACTTATATCTCTCTAGCACTTTATGTATATTTACTAAGAGGAATTTATTAGAATCTTACAAGTTCTAAATATGTATTAAAATTTATTTTGTGTATTTCAAATCACTATGAAAAATATATTTCACAGTCTTTATAGATCGAGTGTGAACAGTGCTTTGTTATTTTTCGCGAGTATCGTTTGATCGCGTGTGCTGATGGACTTTGTCACTTTTCGCGAGAAAAGTGTTTGGAAAAATGATGGAAATACATTTATCTTAGTTCAATAATTAAAAGTAATAAATGTAGTTTAAAATGTTGTATTTATATTGTTCGATGTTTGTGAAGCTAATATGTAATAAAAATTTTGATGCATTATAATATTTTTACCATTTAATCTTGTAAAATTTTATAATGTAAGAAATCTTATTTATTTAAGGTACCTTATTTCATTTATTTCTAAAATTATTGATTATACTTTTGAAGATGCTTTTTTGAGAAATAAATTTTTTTGGCAAAAAATTTAAGTTTATAAAAATAATATGATTTAAGTGTTGCATAAAATTTTATCAATGTTTACAAAAACTTATTATAAATTTAAAATGCATTTAATTTTCTTCAAGTATCAGTCTTTATTTATTTTGCATAAGAAAACCACTTACAACAGTTTTGAACTTTTCAATGCATGATATGAAGTATTTTATTAACGTTTCAATAATATTTTAATCTAAAATACAGAAAGGGTTTAAGGGTTAGGTTTTGAATGATTTATCACACATTAGGTATTGTTCATGCAAACTAATTATTGTTGTATTAAGAAAGAGAGAGAAAGGCTTGTTATATAAAATATTTGACAGAAAGAAACAGTGAAGTGTATATGAAAAATTAATAAATAATTTATATGATATAAATCATTAAGTAACAAATAAGTAGGATTAGTTTAATGATTATAATAATTCTTCATTGTAAAATTTTAATATAATTAATTGTAATTCAATACAATATTGAGTTACAATTAATAACAATTACATTTGAAAAAATCAGTCTTTCTCTCTAACTTACATAGGGTGTGTAGGACTGATTCTTATTTCAATTCTAGAAATATCTTTTATCGTATATTAGTTTTTATAATGCTTAGTGTGTGAATAAATGAAAGACATTCGATAGTAATATTGAGTATTAAAAACCATTGTGATGACTGAAAATTTTTTCAATTGTTAAATAATTCAGTATTTTTAATTTCTGAAATATTTATAACATATTTGAGTTTTAACTATAAATTACCTTACTTAGTTTTATGATTTTCAAGTGTATGCTTTTTCTAGCAGTAGAACGTAAGCTATAACTTGTAACAATATAACTATAACATATATTTAAGTATAATATTTACTTCGATAGAATTGCAAAAACTCTTTACTTAAATTTTCTAAGCATGTTTAAATTCAATATACTAGAGCTACACACGAAAATTAAATTTTCATGCATTCAATTAACTACATTCAATAACATAATTACCCTCCTTTATTTCTTGATGTCAATTTGTATGTCCCATTTTTTAAGATATATTATTTTTATTTGTATGTTATATATATGTTGTACTTGTAATTAATTTTTTTAAATATTAATGAAGCCACCTTTTGAGTTAAATAATTAAATTAAATTAGCTAAGAAAATAATCAAAATTAATAAATAGGTTAATTAAATTTAGACTGATTTCGAAATTAAAATAAATTTATGTAAGAAAAGTACCAAAATTAACCTATATTAGTTTTGTTTAACGCAAATAATTACTGTAAATTAACGTAAAATAATGGAATATGTAGTATGTTTAGGATAAATAAATAAATTTAATTTTGAGGTTAATAAACTGATTTTTTGAAATGGTAATCGACAATTGTTCGGATAATTGCCTTCAATACTAGTTCTTTTATTAAATACGTGAGTAAACACATTGTAAAGTAATTATTGTAATTGGCAAATAGGTATAATAAGTAATTGAATTATCCTGAAAAGGTTCTTTCTGCACAGCAGTATTTCGACATACATTTCATAGTTTATTCAAGTTTTTATGCAAATCCCCTACTTTTTTACACAATATTTTATTGTAAAAGTTGAGGGTGCTCAAGTTGAACATGTTTCTAATTTGATTGCCTTCAATACTTCTTTTTTTCAGTAAATAGGGGAGTGAACAGTGCTAATTCAAAAACACTGTAAAGTACATTTTGAGCTTTTTGAGAAATTTATTTCTGTAAATTTGACTTATTCAAGGCACCATTAACAAAATATAA
>JAPDSC010061094.1:0-17644 GCA_026290005.1 Latrodectus geometricus
AATAGCATAAACATTTTGACTAAATGTTTGATATTATGATATGATTCTAAATGTTTGATACAAATTTAGTACTGAATTCCTCTAGGGATGATGTAAGAAATAGTAGATCCTATTTGTAAATCTATGATTTAGAAATTCTTTACTATTCAACTGCTAGTGAAACAGCATTAATTATTTAGCACTAATCTAACTGTAAATTTAATATCTTCTCTATTGATCATGAGCATTTAAATTTTATTATATTCCTTTATAAAAATTCTGTAAGTAATATGAAATTTCTAACTCTGGGAAAAACTGGACAATTTGGGAAACTCTGGGAAAAACTGGATTTAATTGACATCTTAAGGAAAATATTTATAAACTCATTCAATAGATAAATCATAATTTGAAAAGCAAAATACTATTCTTGACAGAGAATTCGGTGAAATATTTCAGAATTCTTTTGAAAAGGTGCTAAGAATATGCATTTCCTAATTATAGTAAAATAGTATAAAAAGATTCAAAATTCGGAAATAACGTTAAGATAAGGATTTTAGAATCGATCTTGAATTGGAAAAAAATTTAATATTTCTAGGAATCAGTTTCATGCATATAAAATATTTTTATATAATCTCAAGTATCAAACAATTTTTTGTAGGGAATAATAAAATATTATTATTAAGTATAAAGTATATTATGACACATATTACAAAAAGTTTTATGATTATAATATTATATTAAAATATATGCATATCATTAGATATCTTAATAACATTATAAATTAAATATATATTTTCATATTTTTATGACATTCACCAAATTAAGCAATACATTTTATATTCAAATTGCTTCAAAACAGAATTTTTTCCATATTCAATATTATTAGACACGAAATATGCAGAAAAAAAATGTAGATTAAAAAATAATAAATCGTTGCAATAAACTTGTTCTATTTTTTTCTCTGTTTTCTCATTTATTTATTCTTTCAAAATGTGAAATTTTTTTTATTTATTACCGAAGCTTCCGAATATTTTTTTTTCTTTCAAAAGATTGATCTCTTTAAGGAAGTGCAAACACACGCACCCTCCTCGAATCTTGGTTACTTCGAATTTTGAAAAATATTCAACATTCAAAAACTAGAATTATGATATATTTCTTCAGTTTGAATGCAAAGTTGACAAAAATTGACAATTTAGCATTCAAATTTAATTTTAATTTAAATGTTTTGAGAGTATAGCTACTGGAATAGGTTGAAATTGGCTATTTAAATATGATTACACATAAATTTAATTAGCATAAATTTTATATAATACTCTATACCTTATGATTATTATTTAATTTAACAAATTTGATGATCTTTTATTTAAAAGATTTCCTGTAAAATTGCAAAATTACTTTGTAGAAGAAACCACAGTCTTTCATCCCATTTCACCTCCATGGTAATTACCTCAAAAGTTTATTTAATTTGTAAACAGTTGGATTCTCAAAACCAATTCTTGAACCATTTTTATCTTTTTGTTGGTATAAAAAAAGTCGTAAATAAGACTTTGATTTCATTCAAGATATTTATTAATATTATTGGTTTTACTAAAATATTTATTTATTTGAATAAACGACATTTAACCATATTTTTTATTTTTTTCGAAATTCTTTCGCACTTATTCCAAATTCAAATTTTTATATTTGTTTGTTATATGACTCAGATTTCAATATAATATACTATATATGTACTATATATAATATTCAATATAATATATAGAATAAATTTTACTTCAATTAAAAAGTTTTGGTACCGATTTCATCAAAGTCTAGGCAAACGTCTAGGCAAAAAAAAAAAAAGATTGTGTTCGTAAAACTTTTTTTTTTCTTCAATATTCTTTCTGTGAAATTATTAGTTAAAACTCACCTAATTAACAGTTAGCACTAACTTGACTTTGACGAATCGAACGGCTCTAAATATTACCCAGACGACAAATATTACTTTTTCATTTTTATTACTAGATATTCGAAAGAATTCATGTTTAACTCGAAATCTTTTCAAAATGAGCAGTTATTTTATGTTTAAACTATTCTTAGCAAATTATTATAAAGTTGGTATTTTGTATCACATAAGCATCTGTAAGTAATCATGTTTTATACTTATTTTACAGTAATTTATACTTTTGGAATTAAATGTTCTAGTTAAGGTTCCATTATCAAGATAAGAGGTGTAGAAAAATATTTTAAATTTAGGAAATAAAAAAAAAACTTATTTATTTAATGAAAAAATACAAACATATAGCACAATTAACAATTGTTATTGTGGCATTTAAAAACAATGGCTATGTGGCAATAAAATATGTCATCCTTTTTACAAAACTAAATATTTTATTGAAATGTTGCAATATTTTAATAAGTGAATGCGTTGTTTATTTAATTCGAAAATATTTCGACAAATTAAACTTATACACATGAACTATTTATTTTGATCCAGGATAAAATTATTAAAATTTTTAATTTTTTGCCATCGTGCAAAATACCTTACTGATCTCATTCAACAAATTCCAATGTTTTGATGAAAAAAATTAATAGGTCTTCCTTTGTACTATAGAAAATTATCTCTTTTTAGTCTTGATATGAATTGTAATTTATTATGCATGATATATTTTTCTTTAACATATAATGAAATATTTTTGTTTATTGTATCCCTTTAAATATTTTATTGATTCAATGCTTCTTAAAATTAACTTTAAATATGGCGAACAAAAATATTTTTAAAAAATCTGCTTAAAAAGTAAACATAAGTTATGACTTTAAAAAGAATAAATCTCATATTTAATATGAAAATCAAGCATTCAGCAGGAATATTAAATGACATTTTGTTTCCTATTGAATATTATAAAAGGTCTATTCCAATTTGATTTACATAAACAATGTTAAAAAAGCGTACATTGTTATTTTTAATTAATAAATATGCACTTCAGCAACTAATTCGTATATGAAACAGCAGAATATATTCAAATAAAGAAACTATTGAATAATTGGGGTTGTTTTCATTTTATTTCTTCTCTCTACCATTTTATGGATATGAGGATTTATTCCACTAGATCTTAAAGTTTAAAATGGGCTCCGAATATCCAAGTATATGGTAAATATTTTTCTTTGTTTAATTTCAATTAATTTATTTAATTATTAATTAATTATTTATTTTTAAATTCTTAATTTTTCTTTATTTTATAAATCTAGGAGTTAAGCCAATAAACCTTTATTCTGTAAACTAAAAAGCTAACCATTCAGCTACCAACTCGACTATTGACTTTTTACTTTTTTTATAGTTTATCCCTAACCCAGAATCAAAATGTATTATGCTATTTAGAATTAATACACATGGCATATTAATATTTCTGATTTGAATGCTTCATTTCCCACAAATCGATTAATTCCATAAAACAAGAAGTTGAGAAAAATAATGGAAAAGCATATAATATTTTTTAAATATAACGTTTTTTAATAACGCTCATTTTAAGTGACATTTGTTTGTAATAAATAAATTTATATATTACATATATACATTGCTGTATGTAATATATATAGATTTATATATAACATACAGCTTTTTTAATTACAATTTTATGAAATTCAAAAGAGGAATTAATTGTTTTGGCAAGTGAAACATTAATTTATTACTTGAAGTGAGAAAGTCAACTTCTGAAATGTTAACTGTTTTATTAACAACTTGATTAAAAAATACACAACTCTGTACAAATCCGTCCTCGCCAACAACAATCTCTCTGATTAACAATATCCTACAAAAAACTCCAAGAAAAGATAATAACTTAGTTTTAGGAATTATCTCATCAATCTTACATACAGTCTTTCACGTCAGCAACAAATTTTCTTTTTATTTTCCTGCTCTTAAATTACTAGAGCTTGAATTTCCCTTTTGATAATTAAGATGTAGATTATTTTTGGAAAATCTACTCTTATGTGCATCATGTTTCCAAAAAAAAAGTTTTATTTAACTTTATATCTTTGCTTAGCATTGCACGTAATTTCATTTTTAATCTAAAAGAGAATTTAAATTTTTGTTTTGGCAAACCAAATGATAAGATCAAGAATAATTTTTTAAAGAAATTAAATATAGCATTAAAGATCAGTATATGCTATAAATTATAAAAGATTAAAGCAATGAAATTCTTTAATATGATAGGATAATTAAGGGAAAATTTTATTTAAAATACTGACGCAATTAACTATTAATCGACGTAAAGAAAACTTTCGAAAAGAAGTCCACTTTTTAAATAAAAATTTATAGATGAATGTTTTATTGACTTGTGGAATATATCTTTATATGATTTTTTGATATGATAGTGCATATCAAATTTTAGTACTGAAATAAACTAATAATGTAAAAAAGGCATAAAAAGAGCAAGATAGTATTAATACTTCCCTTCTGAATGTATAATTCAACTTTAGTTTATTTTATAAACTCATGTGTCATAACTTACCTAAATCATTGATTCCTGAATTTTTCCATATAGTGATCCATATTGTGAAAGAAATTTTTTGTGACCTTCTTAATTTATATTAAAATAAATGAACGATATAAACATTTATGTTATAATTTATGCACATAAGAATAACGCAACTATCTTTATCGATAGCTAATTGGTTAGTTTTAGCGTGTTGTACAAATTACAAATACAATTTAATATATTTTTAATTGATTATTGTATAGATAAATTTAAAGTTTTATTATGTAAAAGACTGAAACAAACAAAATTTTAAAAAATCATTAAAGTAAATTATATATGATGTATAAAAATTAAAATGAAACCTTAATGATTAGATAATATTAGAAAAAAATGTCATTACGATGTTTTAAAGTTTATCATTAACTATCATGTCGATTCGTTTTGATAAGAATTATTTTTATGTTTGCAAAGTATTCCACTATTATAATCTTCTTATACAGTTAAATTTTAAAATTAAGAAGTATAATTAAATTTGTAGAAATAAATGCAATTTAAAAGCAACAACACATTCAAAACTTCAGAAGAAATTCAAAAATTTCTGATTCAATATCCAAAATTGCCTTTCTTAAATAGTATAAAGATACTTGAACTTTAAAAAGGTAGACTATTTCTTTTTTTAATATTTTATAGTCATCTTGCAGCTACATATAGAATTATTGACCAGTCATGGCTTTTACAAATAAATATATTTTCTGATCTACACATCGAAGAAACATTTTAACACTTAATTTAAATATTAAAAATACCTTGTTTCCAGAATTAAACGATCTTACTATCATTAAGAGAGGTGTAAAAAATATGTTGAAAAACTCGTTTAAAAATACTTTATTTATAAAAAGGAATTTATTACATTATTCAAAAAAAATTACAAAAAGGTTTTGACACCTCTTTGTCAACTGCCTAACGGGCTAAGGCATTTAACCGTCTACAGCGAAATTGCCTCCCTGAAGGAATTTTCATAGATAGTGAATAGTATTTACATGCTGTAAGAAAGGAAACCTGGAAAACTCCCAAGAATTACTTCAAGAGACGTGTAAGCAGAAGGTAGAACAGTAAATCCGTCTCCTGTTGTTCAACAGTAGCTAGGTTCGAAGCGAACTGCCTTGGGAAACGCTGTCCTACTCTTAGGGGACGGTGAAACCAGTAAGAAAAGTCTAATGAACCACATACAAAATTCATTTAATTACAACAAAAAGAGCTTCATTCAAGTAAATTTTGTTCTTCAAATAAATTCCCACTATTACATTTTTCTTAAGGAAACACTGATCTAAATATTACTCAGCAATTCTATTATTTAATTTGAAACAACAGATTTTTAATAAATGTAAAAAATAAAAAGAAAGCGAAAATTATTTGTCATAACAAAGAGCGTGATTTTGGTTTGATGTTTTTCATTTGCTGCATATCGTAGAAAAATTATTTTTTCCGTCTTTGTCGTTTCTTTAGTTTCCTCGATGCACTTTTTTTTTTCTTCAAATGGAAATAAAATAAAATACATACATAGCGTTTTTTCCTTCATTTGCTTATTTTTAAAAGAAATTATAAAAATCTTCTTAGATGATAAAAATGAATAAGAAAAAAATAAAAATTAAATAATATACTTGAGTCATATAACGTTTAATTTGATATATATTTAGATTTATTTAATGAATAATACATTTTTATTGCTGTTCATTTTATTCCAAATTAAAAACAGCAGGTGACAAAAAATTTCTTGATAAGAAAATGGGTCCACATTCAATAATATTAAATATAACAGAAAATGCTTAATTTAAATTTAAAGTCAAATAAGTTACTCTTTAAAAACTAACTGAATACAAACTTACTAGAGATGAAACATTCGAATAAACAAATTTAGCCAAATAATATGGGGAAAATCCAAGTTTGAAACCAAATTCACAGCGTTTTCTTTATTTTGTACCTCTTTACTTTATGCTTTTATTAAATGTGAGTATTTCTTATATATATATGTATAATCCTGATTCTATGTTCACCAAATTTTGCCTGCCTAAAACTGAAAACAGCTTCGACTGAAATGAAACTTACATCAGAATGTCAGTCTCTTCTTAACTTAAAATAAGAATGTTTCACTTTAAAATTTTGATTACAGCGTTTGTAATTAATTTAAAACATAATTAACACTGATTTGAACTTCCTCTAAAGTTTCTAATCCAATTAATTTAAATGAGGTATCAGCCCGTTTTGGAACTTTTAGCGCTTCAATAAAATAGAATATAGTTCTTTTCCTCTTTTTAAAATTGCCATATATATGTTACCACTGAGATTAGAGAAAAATATTTATGACATCGGATCTCTCATTTCTGTTCTCATGCTCAAAATGTAATGCTTTGTGAGCTTGAGACAAAAAAGGAGAATACGATTCCATTATAAAAAAATTATACCTTTATAAAATAAAAATAAATACCATTATAAAAATTAATGGTATTTAATATTTTTTTATATTTTTGAAAAAGTTGTTTCGCCTTCTTCGGCAAATGCGTTTTCGCTTCTTACCTTACGTCCCAAGCCGGAAATACATTAGAACACGGGTTCAATTTGTTTTCAGCAAATCTATACATCATTGCATATCGCAAAACACATCATTTTTATTAATTTAATGTTTGTTTTCTAGTTCATAACTAGAGTAGAACATCAAATATGTTTTGTTATGCATACATTTTTAAATTTTAAATTTTGCAGAGTTTCATTTTTTTCTCGCTTACACTGAAATTTCAGTCAAAAGTGATTTTTTTTTATTCTTTGGGTTTTATTCATTATAAGTGATCTGCTTTTATTTTCATTATATTAATTTAAAGGTTGTCTTTTCAATTCCTAACTAGGTGGGATCCCAACATCAAGGTGCACGTTTTTCTTTGGTAAAATCTGATCAAAGTAAGAATGCAGTGATACTGAGGTAAACTATGAATTCATTAAAGCACTTATAAAATTATTTAAACGAAAAGCAGCGAAGGTGGTGCTTTCAGCTAAGCTTAAAATTTCTGCTTTAAAATTCATTACTTTTTATTATAACGTTTTAACAAGAATAATTTTATTAGCACTACACAAAATCTTTCATTAAATGTATAACTAAAAGTTTTAGTTGAGGTCACGTTTAATTAAGAGCAGTTTAAAAATGAATTATTCTTTCAATATAAATTATAGTGAAAAATTAAGGGATATATGTTTACTAATTTCTTAGCCTTATTTTGAGTGACCGCATGTCACCGCATTGGTAACAATTAATACTTAAACACCACTAATAAATTACAGAAAATATAACATTCATGTCAAAAAATCAATTCATTCTAATTATTTTGTTACTGGCTATCAAAGAAAGCTTGGACGTAAATACAAGGAGCTTTTTATTCTTTGTATAAAAATATTTTCTGAATAAAAATCAACTTTTCCATTACATGTCGGCTTGCCTTTATTTTTCATGTGTGTCCCTTTGATAGATTTTTCTCCAACTGAAAAATGTATGTTTGCTTTTCTTTAATGCAGTTTCCTATTTCGTGAAATATGTTCAGTATTTTCAGTTTGTCAAGAATTTTCTACCATTTTATTCTTATTTATCGTACATATGAAGATATAAAGATACAAAATCCATAAATCAGTTAAAACTCAAAATAAAATTTGAAATCCTGAGAATAGAAAAGCAATTCACACGAAATCACTTTTCACTTGAAAATCTCATCGCTTTCTGATTACTTACCAATTCATTTTTCATTCCCTCTTTCTTTCTTGTTGATAACAAATTCTCTTTATTTATTTCCAAGCTGCATCTAATATTTCTCATTTCTGTTACTTTCCCTAAATTATAAACAGTAAATATAATAAAAATTGACAAAAATGTTTATTATGTAATTTTAATTTATAAAATTAACTCAAAAAATTTTATTGATTAATTCATTTAAGCTGTAAAGCAACAAATCTTTAATTACTGTTATATGTTAATTCCAAATTCTACAAAAAATAAGTTATTTATTTAGCTTTTAATTTAATATTAGCTTCCAAAAATCAATCATTTAAATCTTATCTTTGCAATTGAATAGCATATTTTCATTTCATACATTGTACTCTGTCCACCATGAATGCTTTAAATTTGCTTAATAAATAAAAGTTGTCTTCTGTATTAAATATTAATGATTTTGTATGGTTTTTAAATTTAAAAGTAAGTTGATTTTTATTTAAAATTGTTAATTTCAATACAAATATAACACTTATATGTTTTGAAAATTATTTTTATTTGGTTTATAACTTTACTGTCTTTTTATATTATATTGAAAAGTTCTTTTTTTAGTTGATGAAAGTTCAAAGTGAACTAAATATTATTATATGCTTGAATACTAGTGTATTAAATGTGTTTTGAAATGATATTTTTAGCCACTTATTTCATTTCAATCAATAAAGAATTTCTTTTAGCCAAAAAGAGATTTTAAAGCAATATAAAGAAATCTTGTTTAGTTATTTTTCTATACTCTTGTATTAAAACAGTTAACTTTTAAAATTTTAGAAATAAATAATATATTTGATTATAAAAAGACAATTTATAAAGATCAAGACCATTTAAAGACTATTAATAATTAGACTCTTTAAAGAAGACTGGAAAATATTCTACTACTATAAAATAATTACTTTTTTATTTTTTTTAAAAAATATGTATAAAAATAAGCTTTTATTATTTGATGCTCTAATATTCAAAAATTTAAAAATAAATTTTATTTAATTCATTAAGAGTAACTAAAAGTATTTTGCTGGTAAGTTAATTGCCTGCTTAAATGTTTTTGTATATGATTAAATTCGAAAGTATGAAATAAGAATGTTAAAACCTATTTTACGAATGCCTATAATTTTTGATATACTGAATTAAAGAAAAATTTGAAAATATGCATGTAAAAAGTATAATCAATTTATTATTTTAAGAAAAAAATTATATAAATGAATTATATTGTAAATTTTGACTATGTTGTTTAGAATATTTTTGATTTTATTAAAATATCTATGAATAAATCATTTTATTTTAATTTTATATATTTTAAAAACCCTTGAATAGTTTCAATTCAAGAAAAGTTATAAAATGTATTTTGTATAAAAATTAGAATGGCAAAAATTAAAATGTATTTTGGATTTTTGCTTATGTGAATGCAATTTTCTGTGCATATAAATACTATTACATTGGTGTAATTTTTTTTTTTTTTTGAATCGAAAAGAGGAAAAGTTTAGTAATGAAAGCCTCTTAATTTTAAAATAAATTGAAACTTCAAAAATTTACATGAATTACTTTTTTTAAATTTAGAAAAATTTACATGTTTTTTGATTTTTAACTTTACATGTTTTTTTTTCCCGGTTAAGAATTTTCTTTTTTGAGAATTTAAACTAATCAAGAGTTATCTCATTCATTTTGGCTCAAACGGGACTTCTATCTGAGCTATTTTGTATATTGATAATACTTTAACTAAAAAATCGATTTTGTTGATGCAGTTTCAAAATTTGAGAATAAAATAAGAGATTAGCGTATTATGTTAATCTAGTTTGATGAATTAGAGCCTCTAAAAGAAAACTTGTAATTAATTGTGTTTTTAATAATTTACATTATGATAATAATTAATTAATATACTATATTCATTTAATGTTAAAAATATATATATTCTTTTTACTCTTTAAACAAGCTCATCAATAAAAAAATATTACTTTTTTTCATCCATAAAAAATTTTCCATAAAACAATAATTAACGTAATACCCTCATCTTAATCAAGTGAATTTAAAAAAATTAATTTAATATATTTTCTAAATTTGGTTGTATATGGGTGACAAAAGATCCTAGTCAGGAACCACCAGATCTTGCAACGTCACAGGATGTGGCGTCATCTATTGAAAGTAAAATCTACTAACTTAATATTTATAATTAATTTTAGATTTGTGTTTTATTTTCTATACAACCAATTTATTTAAATAACGAGCATGAAATGTTCTTTGAAAATTAACAGCTCTTGCAAATAATACAGTTAAATTCAAATAGTAAACTTAAATATATCATTCTCTAGATCCGTAACTTTTTCTTGCTTTTCTTTTCTAGATGACAAATTCAATTTGAAGTGCTGACATCTATGTTTGAAAATAAATATAAAATTTTAGACCTTGAGCAGATTTATTTTTATTTCAGCATAATTTTGAAGTTTATTTGAAATAAATTTGTAAAAATTCCATCACTACTATTCTCTTTTCCTGATAAAACTGAATTAAATTTCTTTTCATGATAAAGCTTTATTCATGCAGAAGTTATTTTAGAATTCAATATTTACAATGATAATATCAAAAATGCCAATATTTTTAACATATCTAATGGTAATATCCTAATAAAATATACAAGCATCAAAAACTAAATTTACATTTTTCTTTTAAATTTAAAATCTTATTAAAGAACATCAAAAATACTGTACCGTGAGATTTTTAATAAAATATTGCATTTTAGGGCTCTCAGAGCTTTATGAAAAAAAGTATATTTTCCATAATTATAGAACATCCGAACAAGAAGACAACAAAGACAATGTATTTTAGGATCAGGGATTTATAAGCAAGAAAATAATAATATATGTGTATAACTTGGCCAAGCTTTTTTACCAGGTACCAAATATATCTCTGGTTAACCTCGTAGCATTATTATTCCACACCATTCAACATTTCAAATATATTTCCATTATATTCATGTATTCTAATTCAATTTTTCACATTATTTACAATCTTTAAAAAAAACTTGTCTTGTTAACTTTGCCTTATAAGTAATTTGATTTAGTTTTGTACATTATTTTCTGTTTCAAATTTACCATTTATTTCTCAGAAATAGGAATTTAATTTATTTTTACATAATTGTCTAATGTAAGAAGACGAGCGTACTCAAAATTTTTACGAGGAATTCATATTTGATTTTGGAAAAAGGGTATGTTAAAAAAATTCGTTTCTCCAAATACATATCGATTTCCAGGTGTTATCTGGCCCTGTTTCCTACATCAAAACGCCGATTCCGAATAAATCTAATTTTATAGAAAATTTTGAAGGTTTTTTTCATAACATTTCTAAAACAGGTCTGAAAATTTTAGTCAATATCATATGGCATAGTAAATTTAATGAAGTTTAAAATCTTTCATGTGATAAAATTGTTTTACTAAATTAATTTATAAAACCAATCTCATGAGATTTATAGCTATTCATTAAGTTTTTCAGTACTTGAAAATGTCCGTTTCGGATAGCTTGAAGAAAAGTTGCAAAAAACCAAGAATTTTGACATTAGATGTTAAGATTCAATTAATGTCAATCAAAGTGATAATATAATTACGAGTACTGTGAGTTTCTAAAATTTTTCCCGTGGAACTACGATTCTGCTTAAAAGTTAATACTTAATTAAAAGGTGTGCTTGATATGAATGAATTTTTTTATTTTTAAGTTTTTTTCTGAATTATAATTCGAGTTTTTCATAAAAATTCAGTAATGAATAGTTTATAAATTTATCACAATAGGAATAAAATATGTGGTTATATTCATTTCTTATATCCATTTGAAATTTTGAATAATAAAAATAATATAAAATTATAAATAAATATGTAAACAATCAACAATTGTTGCAATGTAAATGGATATATAAATGTTAAAATTAAATTTTTGAACTGTTTTTGCATGTCCCTTGATAATTTTGTTTCAGTAGTCCCTGAAAATAGATCTCCGGGAAAAAAAATTTATTTGTATTTACTTTTCTCTGCTGTCGTAATTATTATTTTTTAATTCAAAGAACGAATAAGAAAATATTATGATGTAAAATATGAGTACAAAATCCATATCGGGTTGATGGCTATTTCATCGTGATAAATTTTAAAAGACAATCATTCACCAGTCCTTTGGTGAAGTCCTATCTTCAAATCACGAAATTTAAGAGACTATACGTTTGCATCGCTTTTTTAGTAAGTGATTCTCTTGTTTCAAAGGATGTTCAGCTTCTCTGAAATGAAACATCATCTGCTATGTCACTTATATACAATAATTGCAATCACTTAAGAAAGTAAGAAAACTGGAAGAATGTACTTATGTATTTGAGAAGTAAGTCTAAACTTAAATTACAAAAAATAACAGTTTTCTTTTTTTATTATTCTTTATATACCATTTATATTATATTGACATCTATAAATACTTTTTCTTTAATTCTGTGTATATATTTCCTGAAACTGTAAGATTCTTGATACAAAGCAAAAGAAAAAAATAATAATACAATGCTTAAGTAAGCCATTACAAATCAAAAGACTCTTTTCTTATTAGGCATGAAGAAGATATTCAATTCGACAGAATAAGTGTGTGGAAAAATACTTTTGGCCCAAAACAAACTTAATTCAGCGTTGCGGATTGGTGGTTTGTAGATATAAGACAAATAGCGGTTATGCAAATGAGGGTGGGAATCTTTCGGAGATGACCCGAGAAGAGTACACTATCATTTGAATTAAGCAAAGCATTACTTGAAACGAATCCACAAATAAAAATCGATTCCCCTGTAATTGCAGTCTTGAGAAAAAAAATATGTTTTTTTTTTTCACCCGGGCCCTAAAGGTTAACAATTGTCGCCATCCCCACTGGGTCACCCATTCAGTTGAAAAATTCTCTCTTAGACCGTAAAGAGATGCGGGTCGTTAAATACTTAAGTTTTATTTTAAAACAGAAGAGTTTTTTGGTGACGACTTTATAAAGAACATTTCAAGTTCATATGCTAGGTATTTAATCTGAAAGCCAACATGATGATCTGATAATGCATAAAAGCGAACTATGATAGTTTAAATTTAAATAAATTGTACGCATGTAAGCAATTATATATGATTAAAAAGCTGTGTAACTTATTGCAAGATGCAAATTTTGAATTTTAAATTTAAAATTTCGGTCCACTGATTTAACTATGAGTGTTCAAAAATCAGTTAAAAAAATAATTTGATGGTTGAAATAGAAATCTATTTCAAAATAATATTCTGAAGAATAAGTTTGCACACAATTAAACCAAAACACTTTAAGTTATCTAAAAATACAATAAACGGCATGACAGCTATAATTATAGAAACTAAATTTTTAGTATCATAAAATTACACTGGTTACCAAAAATTTAGGAAAAGTCACAAAAATAACGATAAATCTTCCAGAAATAAGTTGATCTCAATGAAATTTGATTATGTTGGTAAGTAAAAGAAGCTGAACAATATGAAATTATGCAAAATAGTGGCGCTGCTGCCTGAATGCGTCATTAACGGGGAGTATAAAAATAGATGCCTTACATCATGGAGGCAATTGTCGCTGCGGGTCTGAGATTAGAAATATGGTATAGCGAAATTGTAGCAATAGCCTCCAGGCATCATTTGTGCAAAAAATTTAGATGGTGAGTTATTGGGAGACTAGAGGAAGCACAAAGTCAAATAGAAGTGACTAGATGGCTGAATGTGAGTCATCTGTGATTCATGGACTTTGGCAACAATTTCTGACCACGGATTCGGCATCCACAAAGTTCAGCCAAGGGTGGCACACGCCACCACTAGTGACGATGATCGATATTTATCATTATGCGCACGAAGGAATTGAACCGCAACTCCGGCTGAACTTACATACTCCCTCGCTGCAAGATCCAGAAAGTTGGTATCCGGCGTCGAAGCCTTCACGAAGGTGGACTTTATGCAAGATGATCAGACATATGCGCCCCGCTCACATCACGCCATGGACGGGAACGCTTGCAATGGGTACGCCAACATGTCCACTGGATGCGTAATCATTGGAGGGCTGTTTTCTTTAAAGATGAGTCCAGGTTTAGTCTCGAAAGCGACAGTAGGCGCATTTTCATTTGAAGAGAACGTGAAACTCGTTTTCATCTATCAAACATCCATGTAAGAGAAGCATGTTTCGAGTGGTATCTCTTTAGGTGGACGCACAGACTTTCATGTCTTTTCCTGTAAAAATATTAATACTCACACCTATAAAGAAGACATCATGGGTGCTTATGTTCTCCCTTATGCCTGGGCAATTGCTGATGCTTTTGTACTACAAGATACAAGCTTTTGTACTGATAATGGAGACCGCACAGGGGGTCTCGCATCGTAAATGCTTATCTTAAGCAGGAAACATTTGAACGCATGCTGTGGTCTGCTTGATCACCAGACCTTAACCCAATACAGCATGTTTGGAAAGCTCTTGGACAACGTGTAGAAGAGCAATGACTCGCATTTCATACACATATAATACACTGCATAATAGAGAACATTACACATCGTTGCATGTGCTGTGTTGCTTCTCGAAGGGGATCATACCCCATATTATAGATACTTTTTCTATACTTACACCTCTCATTTGTTGATTGTATCAAATGCTAATTTATGTAACACCATAATTGTCTGGTGATTTCTTTTAATGTCATTTTGTACCTTCCTATTTGTTGCATAATCTGTATGAGTTTCATTAAATCCCACGCATAACTTTTTGCGTTACCCTCATTTTGGCGATTTTTTAAACTAATGCGTTTAAATGTTTTGCTCATTGGTCCTTTCAATGCAATTTTTAAAAAATTAACAATGTTGGAACAATTTTGAAAACAACTTTATACAAAAAAATATTTACTAATTACAAGTGATTTTAAAACAAAATTTTCATATTTTAAAAGCTCTTTTTTACCTTTAAGCAAAAAAACTATCAATAATAATAAAATATTTTCCTTCACTGATGATTCAAATAAATAATATTTCTTATTCATCCTAATATGTATTTAAACTTTTGAGTAAACATACCTATAAACTTTTGGTTGATTGCAGTGATATTTAATTTACTCTCTATCACCCACTAGTAAACATTTCAGAAATTATGTTGGACAATAGGGTTTTATCAAAATAATTTTATTATGTTGTCATATGATAGGATAAATATATTTTAAGAAGGTTGCCTCGGTTTTGTATGAGAAAGTAATAATGTATAGGTATGGTATTTTAGTATGTACTAAAGTACTAAGTTTAATTTTGTTACAGTGGAGCCAGTTGGTGATGGGATCTATCTTTATTAGTTTCTATCTATAAAGATAGAAAAATGGGCAATAAATATAAAAGCACTGATTATTATAAACTTATGAAAGTATGAAGTTTACATATAGAACCCGTATTTGATTACTGTCAAAACTCATAACTTTAAGTTGATAGCATCATTTTTAAGCTTCACACCATTCCTGTGTGAAAAGACTTTGGGCCCGAAAAATTTAATATGCATGCCTTTACCAACAGTCTAACACGGTATTTAAGACTCATAAACTTTGATATACATAACTTCAAAACTCACTTTCATCAAATTTATTGTATTATGAATGGAAACTGTTATTTCCATTTTCAATAACTATATAAAAAAATAATTTTAATGTGAAAGCACTTTTTAAATAAATAACATCTCTGGAATATACTTTGTCATGTTTACAAATATGTCACATATCATTAAAATATTATGTAAAAGATTTGAAGTGTGAATTTGAAAGAAAAACAATTTTTGTCTTTGTTAACAATATAAATCTATGTATTTAATTTAATATTTTTTACTTAACTGATGTGAAGAACATTCTCACTGATTCTTGCTTATTTCATAAATATTTGAACAATAATCTACAAAGATCAAGGTATGAAGTTTCAAATATTAGGTTATTTAGAAATTATAATAAAAAAATATAATAAATCTCTTTCCAAAAAAAAGAAATTATGTTGTATCGTGTAAAAAGTATTAAACTGTAGTGCAAACCAATAACATAATAACAACGCTTAATAGTCTGTGTAAACCTTAATATATTTTTAAGAACCATTTGAAGGATCTTTACAGAATAACAATTTTAACATGTGTAAACGAAGGATTTTAGAAATAATATTATATGCTCGTGAAAGATAATTTTTTTATTCTTGAATCAAATTTATTCAATAATATGCATTTAAGAGATCATACGAAATAAATTTCCGTTAATTTTCGAATTTAAATTAAAAAATATATTAAATAACACTTAAATATAAAAACTAAAATATTAATTCACTCATTGTATCATATTTTAATTACTCGTCATCTTTTCGTCAGCTTAAAATTATGATCGAAGAAAAAATTTATTTCCACAGTAAGTTCGTAGTTGAATAAACATCTTGCTTAATTCTAGTCCAGACATAACTTGTCGAGAATAAAAATTATGCTTAGTGACAAGAATATACAACGTAAAAGCAAATTATTAGAAACATGTTTGCTATAAATTAAGTGAATTGATTAGCTATCCAAGGTTAATTCAGATTTCATCAAGATCATTATAACATTTCATCGTCAGGAGAAAGACATGTTTTGAATACCATTACCATGTTTACTTGACGGTAAGAATGAATAAAACAAAATCCTTGATTTGAATTCAAATTCAAGAAATTATCTAAGTCATTTCCTATTTTTTACTTTATATGCTACAGTCACTAAGTAAATAAACATAGTAACAAATTCCCTTAATAATTTTCTGGATAATTTCATATTGTCAGTGTTAGTTCTGCTGCCTAAGGTATTTGTTATCACTTTCCCTCAATTGAACATTCCATTTTTCGTACTCATGGGCTGTGTAAAGAAACAAAGAAACCTGTTTTCAGTTTACTTTTTTTTTAATGCATAGTCATGATAGTTTTTAAATAACATAAATATTTATTTTTTTCACTTTAAATGTGCTTTCATCTTTGTTTATCTTCATTTTACATTTTCACTTATGAATATTTTTTTGTATTTAATTTTAAATATCTAAATCAATTATAAAAGCACTTGTACCAGCAAAAATACTCGGCATTCTATTGTTTTGTAAGTTATAATAAAAATATTTTTTCTACCTACTTTATTAATAGCGTTATTGTTATAAAAAGTTGTAATTTATTTATCTGAATTAAAAATGAAAGTTGATCATTCAATATAAGCTCATGAATTAAAAATTTATAAATTTCTTAGAAATGTGTATTAAAATAAAATTTCATCTCACTTTTTAAAGAAACTGTTCAGCATCAATAAAATCGCGATCCTACATAGATATAAAATATAAAGTTCTGATTTAATTTGCTGAAAATGAAACAGTATAATATTTTTCATTGTTTTTAACTATATATATTTT
>JAPDSC010061114.1:0-21603 GCA_026290005.1 Latrodectus geometricus
TTTATTTAAACTAAATACTTATTTAAAATCAAGCACTATAGCCGTTGTAAAACAGTGTCTTCGATGTTACCACTTAAGTACAGAAATCTGTTATTCTGCAGATTATTTAAGTAATATAAGCTGATTAATTAAGATGATTCATTAAAGTGCAAAAATTTTTTCCTATTTCTCAAATAACCTAAGCAATCACTGCATTAATTAGTTAAATTGTAAACTACTAAATAGGCACTCGTTAATAATATCTTTGTTGTAACAATAGCAATATTTCTGTACGCTTAAATTAACATAATGTTGTTTATTTTTCGATGCTTAAAAATCTGGCTAACGAAATGCAAAGCAGTCAACAAATTAGCTGGTAGAATCAATAATCAATTAAAACACTTTAATACATACAACCAAAAGGCTTAAAATACAATTACCTTAAAGGAAAGAAATCCATTTTATTTTTATATATTTGAATCAAATTAACGTAATAAAATAATTAACAAAATAATTTATAGAATAAATAGAAACATCTTAATTATGCTTTTTAATAATCAACTTTTGAACTTTAACTATACATAGGCAATGAACATGAACATTTTTATGTAAAATATAGAAAAATCTTGAGCATGCACACTAACGAAGCAAATTGGTTATCTGTAAATTAACCGATTTGTGTTCCATTAGGCAATATATATATATATATAAATATATATATATTTATCTATTTATTAAGGTTTTCGCCCATTTTAGCGGTAACAAATATACAATGACTGTGATATTATTGAGTTTATTTTCATTCGTGTCGGTGCAAAAGTTCTAACTGGGATTTCTTGATATTGTAATCATATTTCTAAATGAAAATGAAAATATTTTCGTTTAAAAAATTTTACTCAAATCCTAAAATATAAAAATGAATACATCTTTCTCTATTTAATATAATCTGAATGTAACATTTTTTAGGAATGATTCTGAAATTTTCTAAGCCATTGAATATTTTATAAAAACTTCATAATTATATAATATTCAATACAGTTGAACAAATGAACTTTTAAAAAAATACTAATAATAAAAAAACAATTTCAGTTTAATACGAAATAATAGTATATTTAGAATGTAGCTGTACGAATATTACTATGTTAGCAATTATATAAAAAAAAAAATATTATTACCATAAAAATATTTTTGATAGAAGTAATTAATATTAAAGATACCATCCTCACATTAAAAGTTTAGATTTGAAGAGGCTAAAGTGTTATTTTTGCTCAGACAGTATAAATTGTGTTTTAGAAAAATAAAAAAAAATTTCGTTCCAATTTATTATTCTGATGCATTTTTTTAATGATTTTAATTCCGTTTAACAATTTAATTCCCTTAAAGATATCTACAACGTTAGTTTTTTAAGTAGTTTACAATCAAAAAAATTTATTTTACTCTAAATATTTTTCACTGAAGTTTGAAAATAAAGAAATTCAGATGCCTAAGAATTTTATCTTTTCAAGTAACAAAATTTTGCCAACTAAAAAAAAGATGAGGAGGAGTATCTTAAATTTTCTCTAATTCAAAACGAAAGAGATTGTTATCTCTTGAAAAATGTCCACTCTTTATAATCTTGCATTAAGAAATTAAATAAGTAGTCAAAATAAAATCATCTATAAGAAAAACCGTTTTCAAAAGAAGAAATAAGTTTTTAATGATATGCAAGTGAGATTTAAAATGGAATGTAAATTTAGCTATAAAATGTTTATTTCAATAACTAATTATTTAAAAAAAAGATAAAACTATTAAAAACAAATATCAATACATTATCTTCCTTTTACTATAACACAGTGAATAATTCAATATTTAGTCTCAATAAATCCTGATGAAATGAATTTATTGGTTATTGATAATTTTTTCAGCAAACATGTGACCCAACATGATGACACACTATCTCTATATAAAGAATTCATAAAACTAAATTTTTTTCTATAAATATGACTGCAATAAATGAGTTAATTTAAAAATTTATCCAAGAAACAATATACTTGAATTAAAAATTTTAAATAACATTTCAAACAACAAATCTGGTTGAACGCCGGTATTCTTTTACTAAACCTTTTAAAAATGTTGCTGTATTAATACTTCTAGAGAATTTTTTAATATCAATACAAAAAGTGTATTAATTAAAATTAAAAGAAAACATTTTGCACTGTTTCATATATTTTTAATCTTTTGTTTTAGACATGAAATGACCCCTTTTTTTCTCAAATTCAATAATTATAATTTGTTTAATTTAATATTTCTTCAATAAATTTTGCTTGTACACAAAAGTACAATTAGTTTATGTTCCATATTTTAACAAATATTTTGAAAACTCTCGCAGTTTTAAATACAATTTTTGCTTGAAATTTGTCCTTTCTATTCACTATATAATCGAAATCATGATTTTATTTTAAGGCAGTAAAATAATTTATATTTAAGGCAGTAAAATAATTTATATTTAAGGCAGTAAAATAAAGTTAAAATAAAAAAATAAAGTTCTGTCTATAATACTTAATACAGCTTAGTTAATAAAATGATGTTCTATTATACATAACTTTTCTGAATGTTTTGGAAAAATTTATCAAATATTTACAATGCATTAAAGTCTTTTTATGAACCAAAGCTTTAAGAATCTTTTTTATGAACCAAACCCTTAAAAACCTTTTTATGAATAAAATTTTATTTGATAAAATATCTCCAACCAACGCAATATATTCATAATGAAAATATAAAGATTTTGCATATGAGGAAGGCATTATAAATTTCTACTTTGAAAAAATTTAGCCCAGACATTTTAAAAATTTCTGAAATTTTAATTTTGATAAAATTATGAAATCTTACTTCGTAATAAAAATTTTAACTTTGATAAAAATATAAAAATTTTAATAATTTGAGTGATTAAAAAAACTAATAAAAAATTTTATTAAGTTAACTCTATGAATTATTTGAAAACTATCATATTTTTCTCTTAATTTATCTGATCATGCTTTTAAATCCCTCAAATAATTTTTGCATAATAATTTTTGCTATACAAAATTTGTATAGCTGTTATTAGCATCAAAAATTCATTTAAAAATGTTAATGAAGATTGAAAATTTCATTTAATGAAGAATAAAAATTACAACAAGTACCACATCAAAACAATTATCATAAGTGATTAGCATGAAGCAGACATGAGTGCAGCGCAAAATCAAATGTTAAAACATATCAATACAAAGCCAACGAAGATTGAGAAATACTTCACCTGTCAAAAAGTCGTCTTAGATATCCTGAAATGTTTTTTCCCGCGGTTTGATTTGAGAGCTTTCTAAGCGGAGCTTCAGATGAAACAATGACTGTCGTCTTAATGTCGTTTTCCCAACGATTCGATTGAGTTGATGGACGACCCTGACCTTGAGACGCTTCCGTTGGAGTGACGTCTTCAAGTATACCCTAATGGTATCTACTCCAGTTGTTATGGTGAAACCCGGAATTCGATTCGAATGAATTGAATAATTTCCTCGTTGGAGAAAGCATGGAGAAACAACTAAACGAGGCCCAGGAAAACAAACGCCCACAACTAGCTGAAAAAGAACAAAATCACTGAACATTTAATTAATGTCGTAAAACTTTGCAACGGAAAACACAAAATGATAGTCCTTATGCTCCTCTTAAACAGCATCTACATTTCAAATGAACTAAAATAAAAAATTTATCTGAAATGTCTAAACCTAAAAAGGACTGAGATTGTTCGAGTTTCTTGTTTATTTGGTGTGCATCGAAGAAATGTAGAAAATTATGGTAAAATGTAATATTAGACAAATTATATACATTTCATTTGCTTCTACAAATGAATAAAAAGCTTGGTATAGATTGCTACCTCTAAAAGAAAAAGGCTTTCCATGTGACAAGAATGCATAAAAACTTCATTCTAAAATTAAAATACTCACTTTTTTTTTTTTTTTTTTTTTTTTTTTTTTTTTTTTAATAGTTTAGGAATTTAAAGCACTAGAAATAAAACACTGTAGTACATGATATAATTGAATTGTTATGGTCTTTAATTGACTAAAAGAAATGAATCTTCATTAAGAATAACAAATTCCTTTTTTCTAAGTTTTTCGTTTAATGCAAATATAATGTGGTTCAGTTCTTACACAAATAACTTTTTTATTGCATTTTACGACCTCACTTGTAAACGCTGATTCTAAAACAATTTATGAAGATCAGCATCCCAATTAAAGTTGCAGAACCTAAAATGGAGATCAACAAAAATTTTGGCAATGTTATTATTTCATTCATTTATATTTGGCAAAAGAATAAATATTTGAAATTGCCCTAAACTTTTTTTTATATATTTTTTCTACGTGTTTGTGTGGCATTATATTTTTAGCTTTAACCATCATAATAAAAAATTGTTGACTAGATCAAAAAAATCTTCCTATGATGTCGACTTTTTTCAAGATTTCATAATATTATTAAAAAAATAAACAGAGGGGTACATCCTCCCAGTTAGAAATTAATCCTCATTTATGCGCAGTTACAAGCAAATGAGTTTTTTCTCAGTAATGACATTCCAAATAGTTACATTAATACAAAGTTATTATTGTTTGAATTTACAAAAGTCGCTGTTTTTATTATTATTTCCTTATACCTTTAAGTTAGTTACTTATTTAAATTTTTCAAATCGTTCCATGTATTACAACTAAAAATTAATCACTTCAAAGTGCAATAAATATATAAATAAATTTAAAAAAAACTGTCGGTTTTATTGTCGAGTAAGTCAGATTTGCAAAATGATTATGGGGTCGCACAAAATTTTCGTAAGTATTATGGGATCTTCAGTAAAAACCCTGATCTAGATATTATGAAATTTCTTATCATAGATTATAAGAGTTTCTTAAAGTTGAATTTGTAAATGTGTTTATAATCTTATTATCGTATTGTAGGAATATATACATTAACTAAAATTCATACACTCAATAAAAATTTTATTGTAAACAGTAAAGATACATAAAGGATTTTTTTTTTTTTTTTTGCGCACTTTTGTATAACTTAATGTACACAATATATACACAGCCCAATCATATTAATGTGATTTTCGTCGTTAAATAACCAATCAGAAATGGAAGGTGGCAGCACAATGTAGTATGCATAGTGCAGCACAGCACAGTGCATATGAAGGATGTATGAGGATTTCGGAAAACATTGCACGCGTTGGCGTAAAGCAAAGCAGAGCGATTTATCCGACGTTTAAAAGGGCATGATCCTTGGCTTTTTGACCAAGGCTGATAGTATTTCCGAGTTAGTGAACTGTTCGCATGATACCTGGATAAATGCATACTGCGCATGGCAAAATGAGATGGTCCAAAATCATCCACGTAGCAAACGTGGTACAGCATGGGCCATGGATTAAAAAGAGGAACAATGACTGCGGAGATGCGTTCTGGTGAATAGATGTGCTACTGCTGAGCAACTTACCAACCAGATGAACCAGGATCTACCAACAGCGTCTCCCAAACTACTCTTCAGCTAACGTTGTTGCATCTCGGACTTCGAAGCAAGCGCTTAGTTTATGCACTTATGCTAACTGCTGTTCATCGGTGACAAAGTCTAGAATTTTCACGCGAATACCGCAACTGGATGTCCACTGAGTGGTGGCAGGTAGCATTTTGAAATCGATGAATCACATTTTATGATCCACCAGACAGATGGACGTTGGCGTATACGGCGTGAAATCTCTAAAAGCAAACACACTGCAACCATTATCTGATAGGTCTGGGTTGAAGGAAGGAGCATTAAGTCTGGAGAATGTTTTCCTGGTATTTTCTAGGTTCGCTCATTGAGGAACACACGATGGATACGCATCTGTCCTTGCAGACTATATCCAGCCCTTTAAGCGAAGTGATTTCATCAGGATGATGCCAGGACGTTGCAAGGTGTCATACAGCTAGCAGTGTACGTGCGTGGTTCTAAGAGCACCAGGATGAGTTTACCTTTCTCCCCTGACCAGCAAATTCATGTGACATAAGCCCAATCGAGAATCTGTGGGATCATCTCGATCACGTTGTTCACGGCATGGATCCTCAACCGCGTAATCTAGTGCAGCTGGCCACGGCACTGTTCAATAACATCAAAGTGAAGACCTTCAGGAACCTAAATTACTTTCTTCAGCAGCAATATGATTTGCTACAATTTGGAGGTAGACACAACAAATTTAACAAGGAAAGAATGAACACTGTTCGTAGTTTTATCTTAAAAAGAAAAATTGAACTAGTAAGAAAATATATCGTTTGAGATGCTCAATAAAAATTAAAACAACTTTTTTTTTCCAAATGATATAATAAATCATTCATGTCTATCAATTGAATTTTGTAAAATTTGTATTTTAATTTTCCAAATAATCGATGAATATATTTTTTTAATATGAAACAATATGTTTTAGTTAAAGATTCTCTGTTTCTGTTTTCAATATTTGTACATTCATTCTGTTTTCAATATTTGTACATAAACAAATAAAATCACATTACATAGATTATACAATTATTATTGAAAATTATATGATTTTCAATGAAGTGAAATCGAATCAGCTTTTCACATGGAAAAGAAACTTAGTTTTGGAAATCTGGGGATTAATGTTCATGCAAATACCATATAAGAAATTTCAATATGACTTTGCGTTTAATTATTTGGGGTCAAGTAATGTGTATGAATATTAACTTCTGTAAATCGTTAGTATATTTATTTAGTACTTTTGTGACTGCAATTTGAATAATTTGTAATGAGTAAAGTGTGAAAATTGCTCATAAATCAATTTCCATTGCAATGTATGAAACAAAAAATAATGCACTTCTTATTGATGTATACATTATTGATTTTTTTTCTTTTTTCTTCTAGAAATATGATTTTCAAAAATAATTTCTGAAAGAAGATGCAGAATACGTTGATATACAGCACAGAATTTGTATGCTAAAGCATCTCATTGGAATAAAAATCAAATTTCAAATTACTCTAACCCTTAATGGTAAACAAAAGTTTTATTGGATTTCACAATTGAAGAACCTATTATTGAAATTACATTTCATTTCCTTTTTTATAAAAATTATATTTTCATTGATGTGTTATCCAATTGCAAGCACTATACTTTTCTTTTGATCATGCATCAAGTATTTTTTATAAGTTTTTATTTAATATTATTATTTCTTTGATTTTCCAGGACAACTTTTATCACCATACGTTTTTTCTTAATCTAGAAATATGCTGAACACACTTAGGTAGCTTTTATTTATTTTGACCAGTGGCATAGTGAAGGGAGGAAAGGCTTCTATCATGCTGTGAGATTCAGTCAGTAAGGGGCGCCAAATAGTAGCCAAAACAAAAAAAAAATCACTTTCTCAACATAATTATTTTATTGCGTTCATAAAAGCAATTTTTTTTTCTTTTTACTCAAACTCATCCCCGGGACTTGGAAACTTGGGCTATTCTGTAATTCCCAAATTTAACTCTTTAATAAAAATTATATTTTTTTAAAATTATTGTAGCCATTGAGAACAAAATTCACGATATTCAATTATAAAAAATATATTTCTCTAGAAAAGAGATATGCTACATAGTGTGAATGTTGCTGCATTGCATTTAGAAAATTGCATGGTTATGAACTTCAAACAACTGACTTATAACTCAACAAAAATCAAATCTGCATTAAGATTGATATGGGATTGTTTAGTAAAAAAACTCTTAACCAACGACTATAATAGATGTATTTTTGTTATAAAAACTTTTTTTTGTTTTTGAGAAAAAGTGTGACATGTTAGTCATTTTCAGGTTTGGTTTGTTTCTCGCTCAGCTGTAATTTTTTGCACATAAGATCTAATTAGACTGAAACCAACTTTTTAAAGTTCATAATTCTTGGTGATTATCTGATAAAAATAAAAACTCTTAAGAATTTTCAAAGTTCTCGAAAAAATAAAAATAAAAAACTAAAAACTTAAAAGTTTTCAAAGTTCTCGAAAATATTGAAAATTTTTAAATAAAATAAATTCAATTTTTTTTTAATC
This sequence comes from Latrodectus geometricus, assembly GCA_026290005.1. Lineage (NCBI taxonomy): Eukaryota > Metazoa > Arthropoda > Arachnida > Araneae > Theridiidae > Latrodectus > Latrodectus geometricus. The sequence continues at coordinate 8,040 of JAPDSC010061114.1, forward strand.
AAAAATCTGTTAAAATAACTAAAGTATGTTATTTATATATAATATATACAATTTTAATAATATATATATATATATTATTAAAATAAAGTAAAAAAATTTTGCTAAAATTAAATGTTAATAAACCTATTCAAAAAAATCTATTGTTTCTCTCAGTTTTCAGAAAAGAGTATTACTATTTCTATTTAAGTATTTTTCAATAATTTTTACCATCTTTGTTATGAATACATTTTCCTTTTATTAATAAATTAACCAAAATAATTTCCCATGAAAAGAAAGCAATTTAATGATAAACTATTAATTTAGCAATTTAGAATAACTTTAAATATAGAATATAGTTTTAGAAAGTTAAGTTTCTTCTTTCTTTCTAAGGATGAATTTATAACAAAAGCAGCAAAGTCAGTATTTATTCTGATAATCCTGGGAAATAAATGATATTTTTTCTATTAAATATTAATTTATGGATTTATTATTTTGATTTGCATTATGTCAATCGTGGGTGTGCCTTTGTAATTTAAAAGCAGAGAGCATGCAGAAGTATTGGATTGTCATAATCCCAAGCTACCATTTCACATGAAAGACATTTCAACCAGGAAATATTTTAAGTTCCCCAGTCGCCATTAACGTACGCAACGGATCTTTGTGGCAGTGTCTCGATTGAAACTCACCATCTTTCGATAATGTAAGCGAATACCTTAATCAGCCAAGCCACAGAGGCCTCACATACTAAATGACAGAGCAGACATTTTTGCACATTGCAGTTATGCATTTAATTCACTGTATGCTGCACTCCCGGATAATGTATAAGAAACAAGTATTGATAAAAATTCTGCATCTAACTTGTTTAAAAACAGTTAAATTAACTTTTAGCCTCACCATTGGTAAATACTTTAATTTGTCTCAAAGCTTATTCTATTATTTTAAATAAAATTTAAAGAATACTTTTATTAGTCTCAGCATTATGTAAAAAAATATTATTAGCAATAAACGATACTTTTCAATTGATTATCAGACTGAAATCTAAATATTCACGTTTCTCTTTTATTTTTATATAGTTGTTTCATAAAAAGATTAAAAGTAACTTGAAACAGCAATACCTTTTCTAAAAAAATAATAAAATTAAGTTGCCTATTCAAAACTAACCTCAAAGAATTTTAGACAAATTGACACATTTGACTCCAATAGAATTATCAAAATTTTTGCTATAAATCATAGTTAAATCACTTAAATAAACAAAATATTTTTCTTTTTCCTTATCATTGAAACACTTTCAACTTGAATATTCTTTTCTATTTATTATTTTGGGAATCCTGATCAATGAAGCAAGAGTTAATAATATACTGATTCTAGATTTGTAAATCCAATTTAAGGTTCTATAACAGGTTATTCATATATTTAGTGTTTAATTCTAAATGTATATAAAAACATGAAAATATTCATAACAAAGATGTTATATTTTGTTTCATACACAAAACACTTTGTATAGTGCATATATCATTCCAGTTTTCACTCTGAAGAAGCACTTGAAAGAGGGTTAATTGTTCCTCAATATTATAAAGCACACTACATTTGAAAAAGAAAATAAATATCATGCCCAAAAATATTCACAACTCAAAAACAAGAAATTCTTGGAATTATTTCATAAAAGTAATTTGTAGAATTCAATGAAAAATTCAGAAGTTTTAGGATTAGGCTTAAAAACTATACTACATCAATATTTTTTTTAAAAAAAATAGTAGGAAATATTAGGAAACTTTGACTCAAAATATAATAAAAATGAACAATCCTCATAAATTTTTTTCACATTCAACTCATTAAAGAACAATTATGAAATACTTAAATAATATATAATTTATTTTGCATTATTTAATATAATCTTAAATTAATATCACGTTACCTTAAAATTGAAAGAAAATGACTATTTCATTCTTAAAAAATCGTTTTTATTACAATGAAGTACATTTTCAAAATTTGTTTCTTAAAATTCGTAAAACAATCTGTTAAAAAACCAAATATATCATTAAAAATCTTAAAGAAAATGCAATGATAATCTGAGTACAACATATAAAAAAAATGATAGTGATGCCTCAATAATTGCCACAGAAATACTGATGTAATAATCAAAAATAATTTACAAATAATAAACCTAAAAATTCTGGTAATATTTTACACAAGACAAATCTATGTTTTTCACATAGCGGTTACATTATATTAGAACTCTCATTTTAAAAGATATGAACCACAACAAACATCCTCCCCACAAATAGAAGAAACAAAACTGAAAGCCATTTAAAGTTTTTGCTTAATCAAATGTTAGTGACAGTTTTTAATGTATATGTAGTAATAAAATGATATATCATCAACAAAACAAAATAGAAATCTATTATATTAAATTAATATTTAACAAAACCGATCAAAAATTTCCTTACTTAAAATACAAACAAAAGTTAGAAGCTTAATTAAAAATTATGAATATATTTGCAATTAGCCATTTTTATTTCCAAATTAATTCAATTTAAGGAGTTTTTCAAATAAATTTTTTTTATTTAATTTAAAAATTAACATTAATTAAAATTTAAAAGAATTCAGGGAATTTCAGCATTAAATTATAAATTCCCTATTTCATTTTTCAAAATCAAATTTCTTTTTTTATATAATTAAAAAACATATATAATAATTGAATAATACAAGCATATAAAATGCAATACAATTTTGATGTAAGAGTTCATAACTTTGCTGGTATTTCAAGATTTTACTTCTTTCAGTATATTTACAAATAATGCAAATTTATCATTTTTTAATTTTCACAATGTCTTTTTTTTTCCTGCTTTTATCATGACTGATAAAAATGGTGGCTGCAAAATGTATTTCAATTAATTCAACAGCACTAATTTAATGAACATACAAAAACATTTAATGACAAAACTTTCACAGAGAAAAAAAATTACATATACAAATATTTTTCAAATAACTTTGAAGTAAATGATATCAAAATTATGCAGAAGCTTTGACTTTGGTATGAGCTGGTATATACAGCTTGAATTCAGCTGGCAATTCGTCTTCAGAATACAACCGATCTGAGAAATATACTCTACGTACTCTGCAATTTGCATGAATCTGAAATTATTGAAAAACTCAATAAGACAGTGGAATATATATAAATGCAAAAAATATTTAATAAAAAGAACAAGATGTATATAAAATAAAAAATTTTATATCCTTCTCAATGAAATGCTTTTCATGCATTTATTTCTATTTTCATAAAATACCGTTTCCATTTTTTGTAATTTATGCATAAATAGTTTTTATTTATGATGTACTATAAATTTAAAAAAGAAGTTTTTTGGAAAAGAAGTTATTTGGTAAACAATTTTACTTAATTCTTTAATTTAGATAAATAATTTTTTTCCACATCAAAATATTAATATTGATGAAAAATTCTGCCTACACTTTTATTTTAATAGTCTATCTTTTTTAAATTTTTTAAAACGGGATGAGAATAAATAACTTTCTAATAATATTTTAAATAATAAACTTATTTTCTCAAAACTCATCATCCTCATTTTAAGATACTCTCAAATTGCTAATTTCTAGCTATAAATCATACTGAACTGGGTATAATTCTTTGAATAATTAAGATATAGTTATTTCAAGTTAAATAAATAAACAATGTTTTCCAAAAAAAACATTAAAAATACTGTTAAATAAATAAATCCTGTAAGATAATATTAGTGGTAAAAAATTAATTTATAGAACTCATTACTAGGGGAAAAATTGAAATTATAAACATTCAAAGAAAGAAACAATGCACATAAAAAGGAACACTCTTTTGAATATAAAATAAAGAATAAAAAATTGAAATTAAATATGTAAATAGCTCATGGATAAATAATGCATGGGTATCACTTTCAAAAAATTCAAAGTCAAAAAATTTAAAAATTAAAATTTTATTTGATCTTTTTATGAGGTTTTGCAATCCCATGTTAATTTGTATTATAAATCATTTTTTTTTTTTAATTATAATGTTTCAGTGAGATAAACTAGTATCTTTGCACATACTTTAACATATCAAAGTCAAAATTTTAAATAATTTTTCTTTCCTCATATTTTATTGTCCACAACTAATTTAAGGTCTGAAATTAGTGATTGCAGTGCTACAGAATAGTCTGACTAAAAATGATTTCATATTTTTTCATGCCCAGTAAAATTTGATTAATTTTCTCTTCGAGAAAAGATTAGTAATTTTTGAAGTATGGTATTTGTACTTACAAACTCGGACATCACAAATAACACTAGGTTGTGATAACACTCTTTCAAATTTTTTACATTTAACATGGTTCTATCACTGGAAATAACAACAGCCATAACATTTAAAGAGACCTTCAAAATGAATAACAATTGCTTTCACTAAAAGAAAAAAAAATTTATAATCACAAATTATTTTAAAGATATGAAACTACCAATTCAAATTAATTTGGGCTGTTTTATTCCATTATTATAATTTAAAATTCATGTCATTTATTATTTAATGTACTGCTTGACTTCTGATTTTTTTTCTTTCCTCCTCCCCCCCCCCACCTAAATAGATAGTCTAATTTTTCTTCAGTGATCACAGAAGGCAAGAAATGAGAAAAATTCATAAAAGCTGGTAAGTTTTTATATATTTTTCTGCATTTTGTAAATCTAAGACAAAAAATAAATCAAATACTCACTACACTGAGGTAAGACTTTCATAAAGTTTGCAGTTGTTTCCTGATAAGATGTTTGGAAAGATGAGAATAATAATTTTATAGATAAATAAGTTCTTTTTTCTAGAAATCTATGGCATTTGATAAACAACTTGTGTAAATTTACACCTACACTATTTACAAGATGTTTAAGAGATATTTATGAATTAAATAAATAACAGATTTTATGCAAAAAATAAACTTAATAAAATCTTATAATCCAGAATGTGCAACAGAAGAAAATTCACCATGAAAAAATATTATTAAAATGTGGTAAAATGCCCACCTAAAAATTGAAAAGAAAGTTATTTTCTTATTGACTAAATGATAACATTAAAATGCTATTTCTTCAAGATAGATTAAAAAGTCAGACCTTGAAATTTTCTTACAAATATTATTTCCTTCTCAATTATTTTTTCATATTATAAAAATAATTGTGTACAGTAAACTATCAATACATCATTTAATTTATGAAGTTTTTTGCACACAGGAACATTTGTAAAAAAAAAAAATATCTATTTTTAATGGCTCCAGTAAATAAAGTTTGCTTGAAGTTCAAAAGCTGTTTGAAGGAAATGCAGTTTCTGTCTACATTTCAACAAACACTATATCCCAATTATTTCTTTTATTAAAAACCCAAAAGCGAAGTTTAAAAGAATTTTGCAATTTACACAATTTATGAACTATATTAATTTCATTTCAAAATCCTTATCTACTATCATAAGACATTTTCTTCACAGAAAAGTTTCTCAACTCTATTTTCTAATTCATGAGTGGTTGGATAAATATCAAATAAATAGCTTATTACTTTAAAATTATTAAATGCATTTTCATTTATTTTTATTGTATGTTGCTAAATTTTCTCTTTTAAATCCTAAACATGCTATAATCAATTTACTCTCCTCATTATCATAACTTTAACTCAATTATTTATTATTCCCTTTCCATTTTATTTGTATTTTAACAATATTTAATAAAAAAATTATTTAGTTTGCTCTTAAGACATTCCCACATGCTTTTAGCCATATCATTTACAGTTGAATACAAGTTTTGAATTGTTAATACATGCTGCAAAAGTTTTTTCCATCCTTACATTTTCAAGTTTTTTAATCAGGATGAAACTAATTTATTTTATCTCTGCATGTAGTCAATAAATTTTAGAACTAAAGTCAATGTTTTTCACTTAAAAATCCCATGTTAGTTCCTTTGTGTTTATTAGTTTGATTGGATACAAGAAGTTTTTAGATTTTAAAAGGTGATGTCACTACTAGTCTCATCAAAATACTCAGATTGTATGATGAAGATAATAAACCTAGATTTGAAGAGTAAAAATTCACACTTGTCTTGATTGGTACCTTTAATAAAATCATTCTTACATATAGATTAAATTGTAATTTTAGACTTAATAAAAAAATTATCTTAAAATATAATTTTAGAATTGAAATCCTGATTTCAAATTTTTTAAAAGACAGAAATCTGCCCTATGATGGAAAAGTGACACGCCTGATAATGAAATGATTAAAACTATAAGGCTTTATGATTCATCAATAGAAGACAAGAAACATGCAGCCAAAAATGCCATACCGGAATAGTTCTTAATATTCCTTAAATACTTGTAACATTATTTTAGTAAAAACAAAAAAAAGTGTGAAATGTTTTATTAATTATGTAGTGAAGTCATTCCTTAACATCCAAAACACTATAATGGAATTGCACCATCAATTTATAATACACTTCGTAATAAATTATCAACATTTTCAATCAATGTATGGATTGACTAATTGGTTAAATTTTCTCTAATGACAAAATTCTACCATATTATCAAAATATATTTTAAATTTCAATGCAAATGAGTTTTGTTCACTTTAAACAAACCTGTGATTATAAATTTTGCCATTCTTCAAGTGAGTAACGTTAAATAAATTCATTTAAATTTAAGTCCTTTTTGCAAATCTTTAAAAAAAATAGAAAGTTTCATAGTCAGGAAAAAAATTAAGAGTTTTTTCAATCATAGATAAACAGTTGTTTTATGTAAGAAAAATAAAATATTCTTACTTGCACTCGGAGTGTTTCCACATAATTTGTCCCATAGGCTCGTCGTGTAAAGTCAGCTAAATTAAACTGAATCTGATTCCAACCATCATCTAGTCTTAATGGCATTGTGCAGATAAAAGGTTTCACTCGAGTAGTGCTTTGATAATTACTTGCTCGAAAGCGGCGTCTCACATTTTTATCATCCACAACCTACAAAATATCCTCATATTTTAACATAATATAATTCTTTAACATTAAACTGTTTTGGCCAAATGTTTACAAATTGTAAATATCATAAAAGTTTCAAATCCTACTCAATGGTATTTCCAAATAGAAATAATATAATTCAAATAACGCTCTTAATTCAAATATGTTGATAAGAATAACAATTTCCTTCTACAGAAAAATCATATTTCTAAAGTCAAGCTTTAAATGTAATATTGAGATCAAAATTTATCTCAGCAAAAATAATTTCAAATAAACTAATTTAAAGTTTAAAATAAAGGTCATAAATTTTTACTTTTCATAATATATTATATTATTCTATCAAGATCTATAAATAGAAATATTTATGTTATAATAAATAATGCTCTTTTCTAAATCAAGTACTACATTTAAGAAAAAGCTTTTTAAAAATTATTTTCAGAATCAATTACATTTAACTTTGATTACTTAAAAAATTACATTTCAGTACAAAGGAATCATTATATTTATTGTTGATATTTATTACATTAAGATAGATGATAGATGTTTTACTTGTCATCTGGTACATCAGCTAACACCCGATTATGTTTGATGAACACCTTGTAATTTATTGCAGAACATCAAATTAGCAGATTATTATAAAAATGCCAATTGCTTTTCAAATGTGAGCGTAAAACATTAAATGTTACAAAAAGAAAATTAATTTAACAATCTTTACTCGTGTTTCAAATTTCATAGCAATCAATTCAATTTAATTATCATGTTACAATTTTCATTGCAATAGACTAACAAATTGTAGAATCAAAATTCATAAAATAAATCAAAAGCATCCATGATTAAGAGAAAGAAAAACAGCTAAAAATGATTAATGCAATACTATTCCAGATATTTTTTTCCTATCTAATTAGGAGTCAAAGTAATTAAAATTGGATGAAGAATATTAATGCAATATTGACAAAAGTTTTGCTTTAGTTGATAAAAATAATTATAGTAAATTCTATTAAATAATTTAAGCTGTTGTAACATCACTCATCAATATTATTTTGAGCAATGATTAATAAAAAAAATTAAATACTAATTCTACAGAAATATGATCCTTTTCATAATATATTCTAATTCAAAATTTTAGTATATACATTTCCATTAAAAAAATGTAACAATTTTAAAGTTCCTAAAAACTACAGCTTATTCTAGGATATATCATGTATTAGAAATTCAATGTTATTTCAATAAAATACTCAAAAAAATTCTTAGAAACAATCCCTTTCAATTTTTTTAAATACTTCATAAATAAATGTCTTTGTAATCATTCAAATTTTTATTTTTTATACATTTGATTTAAAAATTTATCTTTTTAGCAAATCTTATAAAATTAAATTTTCTTGAAGATTATGAATAACTTTATTTCATTGATATTGAAATTTATGAAAAAAAAATAGAATAAATACAAGCATGAATATAAAATTATTTTAAAAATAAACATTTCATTATGACAACTTTTAACCAGATACAATTCACAAAGATTTGAAACTCAGAAGTCTTAAATAAAATTTCTCGTAAAAAGAGCCTTTTATTTACGACATCCCAAAATAATAAAAAAAAATGTACATCTTTAAAACCCACCTATTAGCTGGAGATAAATATTTTAATTAAAAGACTTTTATTTTTAAATCAAAATCAGTAATATATTTTTATGGTCCACTACATACAGAACATTATCACATGAAAATCCAATTACATTGTTAAAATTTAAAATTAATAACACTTTTGTATGATTCCATTATATTACCCACATTCTTTGATTTCAGAAATTTAATATTATGGGCTAATATAAGTGTTATTATATTCCTTCTGATTGATATTCATTTTGCAATACTTAAGAAACTGGTTTCCATTAACAAAAATAGTAATAAAAAATATTTTTAAGCATAAGGCAATTCATGCAAAGTCTCTCTAATATTAACCCCCTTACATCACATGTAATAGTACTAGTATTTTCAGTAAATTTTATAACACATGACCTTCTATAAAAGCTTTTTAAATCGATGTTCAAACACTTCTTAGAAAAATATCACTACAGACACATTTTCTAAATTTTCAACTAAATATTTTGGTATATGTTATCAATAGATTAATTTGCTATATGTACTGAATACATGAAAACAAATATATCTTTTCAGAAAGCTCCAGCTCTTTTTAAAGAATGTAATAATGTAGCCATGAAATAAAAAAATAAACAATTTTAAATAATTATCTTTGAAACTAATTAATCTTCTTCTATACTGAATTTAATAGCCACAGCAACTGTACTAAAAAGCATTTTATCCCAAAAAAGATCCAAATTCAAAATAACCTATCTTAATAAATTAGTATCTTATGCTTTGTTTATGACGTAAAAATGAACCTTTATAGAGGTGTGGTATAATACTTTAGTATAAAGGTACCTAAAAAAATTTAAGGGAACACACATGTGCAAGGGCATCATATTCACTTACAATGTTATTTCTTCACTTGTATGGCATTTTCTACATAACAGGTCTTATTGAAAAGTCTCATCACATGAAGTTGTTTTCTTTATCATGTCTAGAAAGGCAATCATGCTATTAATAACTTCCTACTCAACTCCAGCCAAGGATGGATAGCCTATAGTACTGAAGAAGACATTTCTACTCTTTCATTTTGTTTACTCTGGATTTCCTTATCTTGAAAAGACAGGTCTACCTCAGAGCTTTTATTTGCGTGAACAGTAGTTTGAATCATGAAATGAGGTTAATCTAGCTTTATCTGTATCATTTGGTAAAGCAAGACACTCTAGCAGTTCACTAGGCATACTAGAGGATTTGTTTGCACACTGCAATGCTATTCAACCAAGGAAAGGGGATCCTACAACACCAAGGTTACAAGAGGGAATTTGGGGCATCTTTCAAAAAAAAAAAAAGAAAAAGGTTGTTTAGCAATCCACCACCTGCAGACCTACCTGCTTCTCCCCCCCCCCCAATACTCAATTATACATATTTATCTACTGTAATTACTCCCCATAATTATATTACATATACTATAGGAATTAATGAAAAATAATAAAACTTTTATTTTATTTCAATTGGATATTTTAAATACAAATATAAGTAACAAATAAATTTTATTTATTATTATTTAATTTACTGGTTAGCTAAAGTGTCAATAATAAAATGGATTCTGAATCTACTGAAAATGAAGTTTTACTATTTTTTGTACAGTTATTTTTTGTACAGTTATTGATATATTTTTTACTTTTCTTTCAACACAAAATTTTAAAAACATATGTTTACTTTTTAAAAGTTACATTTTAAAGTCCCAAAAATATTTCAGAAGAATTCTTATATTAGCTTTCTCAACATATTCTAATTGAGGAGATTATTAATTACAAAAGCTTACTACTAGGAACTAAAATTGCTAGAACTGCTTAAAAAATTCAAAATTAGTAACGTAGGTAAATTATGAATCATTCAAACATGTATACATAAAAAAGACATTTCTATCATTTTTTTTTCATTTTATAATGATGGTAAAATAGTTAACAAAAGTTGCAAAACTTGGAGTGTTCAAAGAGGATTGCAAAAATGTAAAAAACTGATTATAATTGTTGAAAAAAAAATTTTTTTTCTTTTGAATAATATTTAATAACAATTGACTTTAACTTATCTTTGCAAATTCTATTATTTTTAAAAATTAAACATTTATATGTAAAAGATATCTGGTTGAAAGATAGAAACTACAAAATTACAAAGAACCAACTGTTTAATTGATTTGCTTATTAAATATCTTCCTCACATGCAGTATAGAAATTTCATGTTTTTAATTTAATTCAGCATTGATATCATACTAATCACAGCATTAAACTATGCCATTTAAAAAAGTACATTCTTGAGAGCTTACAATTCAACAATCTGCAAACAATAACAAATGTGGTTGAAAAGTTTAGGTGGTGGAGGAAAATTATGTCATGTTAAATGAAGTTCTTTTCTTTGGCCAATTTTTGGTATAGATGGTGGCACAAAGTTAAGAAATAAAAATACAGAAAAAATTGTTGGCTGAATGAAATTTGATCAAAAACTGATAAGAATACATAAAAATTATTATTTTGATTAACAAATAAAAGAAAATTATTCGAAATTCATTTGAAATGTATGATTTGATATTGGAACATTCTTATTAAGGAGATTTAAATTTGCAGAAAAAATTTGTCAAATTGATAAGTGAAGAACATTTTATTTAATAAAATTTAGAACTATAGCATTTCAATTCTAATAAATACATACATACATATTCTTAATTATGATATAAAAAATTTAAACGATATAAATCCATAGCATAAAAAAGAAAAGAACAATTGAAAAGAAAAGTCTAATATAAATATATATTTATATATATTTATATTAGACTTATAAAATATATATTTATATATATTTATATATATTAATTACAAGAAATAATAATGCAGGATTAAAATAATGAAGTGTGTAAACTATTTATTTTTATAAAATTTAAAATATTAAATTTCAAATGGAATTAAAATATAACAAATATATAAAAAAAATTAAAATTCCTACTGAAGTCAACAAGAAAGATTTTGTTTTAGTTACAGCTTATTAAATTTCACATTCCCTCAATTTGTGAATCAAGGGTCTATAGCATTAAACAAATTTGTTAGTTTAGTTTATTGCTTCAATTGCTTTTATGTTTAAACGATATTTAGTCCGCAAACATGAAGATTGTATGCCAACACTCTACCAACTTTGCCATTGTAAAACCAATTTTTCTTTTCACTGTATTTCAGAAAATCCTTCATAAATAATTACCATTTATTTTTATTAAATTAGAAAAAATTCTTCCTGTCTCACATACATATGCACTTTCCATCTGTCTCACTAATTTATTTCAAAACCACAAAGTTGAAATTTCAAAGAAAGTAATTAACTTATTTTTAAGATTATTATAATTTATAAATTAAAATCATAAATATTAAGATAAAGATAGTAACAATTGATGCTAACAGATGACACCACTACACAATAGTATATTTTTTTCTCCACAACACAATAATATATTTTTCTCCCACATAAAATTAATTAAATATAATTAATATAATATTTAAAAAAACTGTACTAACATCAAGTATCATCCACTACAAACTAAAAAAAAATGTATTTGAACTTCTATGGTGGAGGAATAAAAGTATTTTATTAACAATTGAACTAATAATATTAATGAACTAATAGTGTGAACTAATAGTAGGAATTGAAAAATGAATTTCAAGAACATATCATTCTTAAAAAATTTAACTAATGCATACCTGAACTTCAAATGTGAAATACTTTTTCAAATTCTTAACAATAAGAACTAAAAATGGTAATTTTATTCCCAATGTTTTACGGGGATCGGCTGGGCAAGTAATATATGCTGTGCTAAAAGTAAAAAAGACAAAAACAAAGTTAAATACATACATCTGTCAGCTCAATATTAAATTTTATAAAGAAATATGACTATAATGTAGTACTGAACAAATAATATCTATTCTAATAAGGAATAATAATAAAATATATTTCATAGTAAATTCAAGACTTTCAGATACAAAACTTTAAAACTGACATTTTTCAAAGATGTTATTCAATAAATCTAACTTATAGACTTAACAATAAAGAAAATTTTAATGATGAATATTTGTTAAATATATTTATAAACAAATTCTAGGAAATATTTACAAGTTTAATCAAAATTTTTTCAATTACAATCATCATGTGATTGTCTGTCAATTCTTATTATAAAGCAATATTAACATGGTAATATTTTAATGCATCAAATATGACTTAAGATCAAATTTCCACACTGTAATTGATAATATAGTTGTTATCATTTCTGTAATGAAGGTAATGTTTTCAAAAAATGAATGCTTTATTTTACTAAACATCAGGTTAAACCAAAGATTTGTATGAATTTTAGGGAATTTTCAAAAAGTGTGCATAAAACATTATTTAATATTTTAATGAATGATATATTTTCCTCTACAATCTACAATTTCATGTCATCTTAAAGGTAGAAAAGTTTTTCTGAAAAGCTATACATGGTAATGATTTTTAAAATGTCTTTAATTGTTAGATTTTTCACTAAATCTGAGAACACATAATCTGAGATCTGGTAAAAGATTTAATAAGACATATTGGTGGGATCATTTTTTCAAAATAAAAAGTCCAGAGCTTAATATCAGAAATTAAATCAAACCACTGTTAAAGAATAGGAAATAAAATTTTATAAATCAGTGTGGGTGAATATTTTAAAGCTACACAAATTTTCTTTTTTGCAACAGGTGAATACAACTCAAAAGACTTCGATGAAGACAAGGCACGGTAAATGTTTAAATGTCTTACCATGCACAGACATCAAAATATTCTATAATTTTTAATCACAGAAATAGTTTCCATTTATATTTTTTAAATTAAAATTGTATTTTACTTTTATATTAAATTAACATGTAAGATAAACAGTGTATTAAAACATGATATTAATCTGGAATGTGTATATTAAAACATTTTTCATCTGATTTTTACATGCCTATGAAAAAATAA
>JAPDSC010061114.1:31603-54416 GCA_026290005.1 Latrodectus geometricus
TGTGCATGTGACTCTGCTTAATATGTTATCGTCTTCGAGGACAACAATTACCGTATTTTCCTGTATATAATCCGCAGCGGCGTATTATCCGCACGGCCGTTTTTTGGAGTAAAAGGGAAAAAAGCGTCGCATAATCCGCAGCGGCGTATAATCCGTGGCAATTTTTTTTTTTCGGTGAATAGTCTAAAATATGCACTGCTGATAATATAGATATCACATAAAATAAAAAAATGCACAGTAGGATTAAAAATTTAATAAATTGTATAGAAAAAGAGCATTTATTATGAAAAATATCAGTCTAGATCCAGTTTATCGCAGAGTGCGATAAACTTGAGATGAAAGCACGAGATTGATCAAAAGCGATAATTTTGAGAAGAGAGTCTTGTAAAACTTATCGATATTTAGCTTCTAATACTTTTAAAACGAGTTAGATATATTTAAATGAATATATATTTGCTTCGTTAATATTTAAATGAAAGAAATGGGTTATTTACAAATTGGGTATTTTATACATTTTTTTTTTTTATACCGCGCGTGCTTTGTTTTTCACTTCACATTAACACATTTGACGTTATTGTTTTTATTTGCTTTCGCTAAAGCTTTTAATTTAAAATCTTGCTGTGTAAGTTAACAATTTTCGCTTCCATATGACGATATACGAATTTGAATAATTTCAAAACGAAACATCTCACGTCAAGACAAATTGCAAAATGACGTTAGCGAATTTACAAGCGTAAAAGCTTTAAGAGGAACCGAATTCGTTTTTGAACGTAATTGCACAAAGCTGATAATAGTTTAAATAACTCAGGTGTGTCCTGGTACCACTTGTTATTTATTTTATGAAATATAAAGAGTATTTCTTTCAAAACTTTCTTGTAAGCTTTTCTGATGGAGAACGTTTTTTATCAGATAATCCGTGGCGGCGTATAATACGCACAACGAAATTCGGAACTTTTTAAACACATAATCCGCGGATTATATACAGGAAAATACGGTAATTGAATGGGTTTAAGATATGTTTCTTGATTTGATATATAATTGTTGGGAAATACTGAATAGAAGCAGTATATTGGATAAAATAAGTAGTTACAAGATTGCTGTAAATTTATTGGGAACTTAAAACTCAAATTAAATATTAGTTAATATTTCAAAAATAGCTTACACATAATCCGCGGATTATATACAGGAAAATACGGTATTTATTTAAGGAATCTTGATAATATTATTTATTTAAGGCCTTGATAACATTATTTATTTAGGAAATTAACACAAAAGTTTTAAGAAATTTTTTAACCAGATATTTTCCTTTTCACGTCGACAAAGATTAGCTCTTGATCATTCTAAACGTGAAGTTTCAAACGCTAAAATTGAGTGACACAATAGCAAGATGGCGTAATGTAAACAAATTTTGGCTACAAATTAAATTCCCAAATAAGAATTCATCATGAAATCTGGACACCTACAGAGTAAAATATGGCAACCTTAAAAATGTTAGCCAGAAAAGCGATCTGTTAATAAATCTAGTAAAACAGCTATTTACTTATAGCAAACCTAACAGAAATCTCGAGCATTCATTGGACGATGTGCTCGAGTTGCCGAAAATCGAGCTGTGACGTCACGTAATGTTAAGTCTATGGGAGTTGCTCAAAATGAAATATCGGCAACTCTAATGTAATAGGGGCTTTAGTTCAGAGTATACTTGAACAAAATACTGAGGGTTTCATGTTGGACTGACCACCTAATTAGGACATATGTTTCGTACCAAGGGTCCTCGGTCAAGAAAGCAGAAATGGGTACTACAGGCCTTAACCTCAAGGGGACAATCATGCAACTGAATTTAGTTTAGTTTATGTATTAAAAAATGGACTATTATATTAATTTCAGTATAATTGTACCAACAAGAAAAACATTGATTTCCGCTTTCGATTGTGTAACTGCAATTTAACTTAAAAAGTAACTTAAGTCAAATGTTGATGATTTAATTTTTATAAATTGTTTTCTTGTTGTTGATATTTGAACTTATTTTGATAAAAAGTTAATATGTATAATTTACACCCCTACCTAAAATGGTCGTTGTGATATAATAAGACCGTGTTCTTAGAACATTCAGTCTAAAAGGAGAAGAATGATGTTATGAAAAAACTGTTGCTTCTGCATCTTATATGATAGTTCAGTAGAAACTATCAACCTTTATAATTAGCTTGACGCAGAATCATTGTGTCTTAGATAATCATGAGTAAGATAACTTCTTCTGTTAATATTTCAGTTGTTGTTTAATAACGTCATATAATGGCAAATATGTCTTTATCGGGTTATAAGAAAAGTGTGTTTATTCAAATTACTGAAAAAATTAATGAGGAAGTACTATCAACTCCCTGAATGTTGGCATTGAAAATAATCATTGATAATAGCGACGTGTATAAAATAACTTTGAAGAATTTGAAAGTATTGGTGAAATAATAAAACGTGATATTAAAAATAGGAAAATATCAGATGTAATCAGGTAAGGTAAAAGCATTAAATTAGAGCAATTAGAAAACAATTGGAGTGAACAAATATTGAACCAATATTATTTTCTTTATCAAAGGAAATGGTTAATGATACTGACAACTTAAATAGTACGAACCAATAGTATTTTTTACAAAAACGTTTGAGAACTTTGCCACTACATTCGCGATCTAAATCATAATTTTATTTTCAATCTCTTAAAAAGAATTTTCAGATAAAAATCATTCTTGTGGATTACAAAGCTGATATTTTGTTGAATATTTTCTGTTAAAAAAGCCACCAATTTGATAGTTCATTTGATTTCGTGCAATACTCGAAGGTGAAAGAGATAGTACCAAAGATTTTCAGAGTTTTTTCCTAGACATTTTAAATGACATTCGCAGAGTTCAAAAGTTTAGACATGAAACATATGTTCAGTTTTCAACGTGATTGAAAGCAATTGTGGACTATTATTGTCACTTGAGAAATGTTAAAAGCTTTAAAAGTCCATTTTAATTAGTAATTTAATGTTATTTAATACATTGGATAAAGTTGCATGTGGAAGTCGAACAGGTAAAATCGTCTAGTTGCAATAGCAAGACTGAAACTAAATCATACACTCATGGAACAGAGAACGGAGTTTATTTGCTTCGTAAAAGCAAATAAAAGTAATAAGTTTTACGGATTAAAGTATATTCCTAAAATCTTTGTTAAAATTCCAAAAATGCATTATGTGCAAAAAGGCTTCGCATTATTGGAATCACTGTTCCGACGTTAAAAGAACTGTAGGTGAAAGAAAGAATTGAATTCGTACAAGAAAATAAGTTGTGCTATAATTGTTTTTCGAATTATAATCGCTTTTCATTTAAATCTAAGCTATATTCCAAGGTTTTGAAAAATAACTGAATTTGGGTTTTTGTGGACAGGGGAGTAAAGAAGTGGATAGGAGTCTAATTCTTCATTGGGGCTTAGTTTAAGAAGAACTAGATAAAACCATGAGAAATTTTTTGGAAATTGAGCATTTTGAATTAGAAGGAGATCTGGAACAAGCTTTTTTGGTACGAATCATTTTATTGAATTTCATTTTAGAAATGAATGTGTTTAGTTTTTTGATGGAAGAAGATGTAAAACTGGGGGCTTCAACTTTATGGCAAATAAAAGGTTAATTAGTCTATTAAAAAGATGTGATAAAAATTAGGAAATCGCTGGATTCTACCAGGAGTTTTTAATTGAATACGAACATTTTGGTCACACGGAAGCCAAGGCTAGTGTTCTTAATCATTTAATGACACATCAAAGCATTTTGAGAACATAAAATACTTCAATTAAGCTTCCTGCAATATTTATTGCTTCTGATATCTGAAAGTATTCGTTAAATGACACATAAAAACTGGAACCATTCCATATTAGGATCTATTTTTTGTTTCATTGAAGTTTCTAAAATACAGAATTCTAAAGATCGCTGAAGTGGTTAAGATGTATTGGGGAATATGGGTACTATGTAGGTAAGCTACCTAGTGATGAGAGTTCCAAATCAGTTGTATATCGACGAAAAAGAGTGATTTCCCGTGTTAGTAAAGTCTGCAAAAAGGGATTTCTACTTCGATAATACTTTAACTTGTGCTGACGATTTGGAACATGCAAGGGTGCTTAAGGAAGGGCTGATTAACTTATTAAGAGCTGTGCTATATCTTCACAAGTGGAGCTATATCCTCATATATATCTTCACATGAGCCCTCTCTCCTTCAGTCACCCAATATCTTTAAATAACTTGTCGTTCGACAAGCTCAAGAGAGGTGTTATTGATAAAGTCCTTTTTCAAGTTTCAAGACTGCTTGATTCATATATTAATTTTCCACAGAAATTTTTTCTGAAACCATTTTAAAACAATTACATAATAAATCTAATTGATTTATTTTATTCTTGTCCATTCAAATATAAATTTAAAGCAACAGATTTTTTTAAAGTAACGAAACGTAACTGGTAGTATGGAAAATGATAAGCAATAAACTAATTGAATATGTTACAAATTATTTCTATAAACTGCATATGTAATATTAAAAAATGCAAATAAAAATATTTTAAGCAAATATTTTTTGTTTATAAGCGAATACATGTTAATTACTTCGTAATTTACAATTTATAAATTACTCCGTATATTACACGTATTCCTTTATAAGCGAATACGTGTAAATTACTCCGTAATTTACATGTATTCGCTTATAAAGTTATACTTGAAAAAGTTTAGTAGTAATATGTATGTTAACAACATTAATGATTTTTGCATTTTCTGTTGTCAGTAATTTCTATATTCATCGGATTAAAATATATTCTCTTTTATCTGTTTGAGAAAAAAAGTTAAAACTGGAATTTTTCTTTCTGGATTTCCGCGTTTAAGTGTGAAGGTTTTAGACAGTGAATGTTGTGAAATAAATCTTGAGTTGAAAGGATCTCTATTTTGAAATGTAGTATTCAGGCTAATCATTTATAAAATTGCTTTGTCATACGATAAATTCTGAAGCTCTGTTCATTTTTCAATGACTGGAACCTTGAATATTGTTCATTCAAAGAATACATTCAAAAATGTACTCATATTAGTCTAAGAATTTCTATTTCTTATTTCTATAAAATTCTTATCTAGAAAGAAAAAAACATTAAATTACTACTAAATATAAATTCTTATCTTTAGTGTTTCAAACTTTGTTTAAAAGATGTTTATTTATTATCTTTACAAAATCCAAAATCTTGTTTATTTTAACTTTGTACAGAAATTAAAGCTGCATTATAAATACTGACACCTATAAAGTAACCTTCCTAAATATACAAAGCATCTCATTTTATAATTGAAAGTATTTTTATTTTAAGTTTTATCACTATTCTTTTCTACTCGCATGTTCTTGTTGAGAGATCAAAAAAGTACATTATTGTTCCTGGTACAATCCTTAAACAATAGGCCATACATGTCACAATGTAATAATGTCAGACGTAAATAATTTACACGATCATTGGACATTACATTTCATTAAGAGTTCGATACCTAAATTAATTAAATATCAATTTCAAAATTAGTAATTTTGATATGAACGGACCAAAGATGATCATGTTGTTATGTATTATAATTGAATAAAATGTTCCTTTTCTAGGTTATGAAATTTGGAAACAATTACCCAATACAGGTGCCACCCTACTAATTAATTCATAGTAAAATTTACTAAATACTTCAATTATACGTCAGTAAGAATCTAAAATTCTTATTAATATTAGATTGCGTAATTTAATAACATAACCAACGGACTATCGATAATTCTTTTTCATAACAACAAAAAAAAAATCGTGTGTAAGAATGTATGCTGTAATACGACATTTTTTCTATATATATCAACTTATTCTTATATATCCAATATATAAGAAGCATACTTAATTGTTTCCTCTGCAAAAAAGTTTAAAATACAGTAAGACCCCGCTTAACGCTGTTTCGTTTAGCGCTGTTTCGGTTTAGCGCTCTTTTATTTCAACCCGGGGATTCCACGAAATCGCTTGCAGCATACGGGGATTCCCCGAAATATTATGCAGCGATAGGTTTCAAAGGAAGCGAAGAGTGCGGCCTCCTCTTCGCTCCAGCCTCTCATTGTTCCCCTCCCACGCTGTCATCTCAAACAAGAATGCCGGAAATGGATATTCGAGAACTGGCAACAAAACTGGACTGATTCCAAGACAGGACGCTTGATTCATGAGGTGGAACCCTCTGTCTCAATGAAGCCATTAAACTGGACAAGAAATGAAATTCTTTTTATGTCTGGTCATGGCCCATTTCCAACATATTTCCACCGAATTAATCTTGCAGTCTCATCTAATTGTACCTGTGGAGACATAGGACATCCTCTCCATTACATCACGGTTTGTCCATTGACTGCTTCCTGGCATCTGTCATGTCCAGCTCCCAGATGGTTAGTGACCTGGAAGAAAGCAATCCTCAACAACAAGATTTCCAGGAGAAAGTTGAACCAGCTTGTGGACTTCCTAATCACTCAAGAAGGACTTTTTACTTGGTTCCATGACGATACCAGCTAGTAACGGCTCCCAACTCTATGTCATATCAAACTCCTGCCTCATCTATCTACTTAAAACTCTGCTCTTTACTTTGTAAAGACCTTTTAACTCCTTATCTATTTCTTTTAATTACCTATTTTGTTATGCTCCTTGTTTTATGTAATTCTCCAATCACAGTTTTTCATTTTTTTTTTTAAATTTTACTATAATATTGTTCTATTACATAACTTTTGTACACATACCTGTATATATTTCCCTTATTATTTGTAATGTTTTGTTAATTTCATTTAAATTGTCCATTACGGTGTCTATGCTTGAGAGCACAAGGCAGCAAAATGGGCGTCCCTCCTGCAGTTACCCCGTTTTTCTCTCCAGCGGCTTCCATCACTCTGGTATAGCTCTTCTGAGCTGGGTACAGGGAAGCTCGCTGGCGTAAACGTAAACATATCCGAAAGTGTGTACTTGTGTTTCTTGTTTGGTGCGGAAAGAACAGCGGCTAGTCTTTCTAATGATGAGCTCAAGGAATTAACTCAATAAGAAGAAAGCAAAAATGTTGACAGCAGTGATTCAGAAGAAGAGCAAAAAGAACTTTCGATGGCGTTTGTAAAAAGGAGTTTGTCTACCATAACTGAAAAAATGGATCAATTCATTGAAAATGATCCGAATTTTGACAGGAGCTCAAAAGTAAGGCATGTTGTTAGAGATGCTCTATCCATTTATGAAGAACTTTTAAGAGAACAACGCAAAAGACAAAGGCAAACAACATTAGATGCTTTTGTCACAAAAAGGCACAACACTGAAAACGCGGAAGGCTAACTAAATATGACTGACTTAGAATTTTATTTTATTTTATTTTTTTTTTATTTTTTTTTTTTTAAGAATATTCGTTTCGTTATTTACATTTTGTTTTTATTTTTGCAAGAAATAGTAATGTGGTATTAATTTGGGCTTTAAGAAATAATTGTTTGGTTTTATTTTTATTAAAAAAGCATACTTTTTAAATTTAATACCTAACCAATTTCCTAGCCATCTTCCCCTAATCCCAATATTTACATGTAAAGATAGCCTCGTTTAGCGCTGTTTCGCATTACGCTCTATTTTGATGGAACGTATCCCCCGCGTTAAGCGGGGTCTTAGTGTATCTTCTGTTAAAAAAAAATAAATAAAAAATAAAAAAATCCTGTACATCAACTAAATTAATTATTTGTTCAAAAATCTTTAAATCTCCCGTAAATTTAAAAATTATGGCTTGTCATTTGTTTTAGCATTACATCAATTAAAATCAAATTGTTGGAGAAATCTATCATTACTATCATTAAATTTGATTCAATCACATCAATTAGAATCACTATCTGGAAAATTTCTTTCTAATTCATCCAAAATAATTTTTTTTTAATTTCTTCATCAGTCAGTCTCTCACGATGTGAAACCATCAAAAATATATTTTCAAGTAACAAAAAAGCAATTGATTATAATAAAAAAATTTCTATAAAGTTAGGCTGAATATGTTTCCTTTTAAAAAGTGCCAATAAATCTGTTTTTCATACAAATTCTCTACTCTGACTATTTTTCAGTTTTTACGACTTTCACGCACAAAAGAACAGCATTTAAATTTTCCTCAACTGCCAGAAGAAATTTGAAAGGGAGAAAATTGAGCGCTTGAAGAGGGGAAAACATCCATGGTATATCTGCTGTACTGTAGCTGTCTTCTATAACAATTACTTTCCAGGTACGATAGTTGTACCACCGGAATGAAAAGGTTAATTTACAAATCTTTTAATATCTTGCCTCAATCGGATGTTTTAGATACTATAAATAACCGTTTGATACATTGAAATCTTAAGAGCAAATTGTCTCAAACTGTATGGAAGAATTATGAGCCTTACTAGCTCAATTGGGAGAGTGTTTGTCTCGTGACTCAAAGGAATTGAATTTGATCATGGGACTGACTAAAGACTACCGTGTTCACTAATGGTGACTGGGGTACGTTAAATATGTCTAGGTCGCAAAGTGCACAAAGTTCCCATCCAAAATTAATGCCTATGGGCGTGGAATACCAAGTCAAAAGATTTCTATTTTTCTCTGTTTAAAAATGAAAGATACATCTTGTAGTACTGCCATCTAGTGTTATCTGAATGAGTGATCTAAATGGCAGGTTGATAATGGTAACGCCAGGTATGGTTGTTTGATAAGAAAATTGGTTTGCCATCGCATACCTGGAAAATTAATAGAATTAGCAACGTTAGTAAGGGAAATGATGCAGAGAGTTGTCAAAGTAAAAATAGAAACAGGCACTTATAACAGAGGTATCTCTAATATTTGTATGTCAATTTGTGATTAGTGTAAAATTTTAACTTTTTTCCCTGTAAATCTATATGTATATACATATAATAATAATTTTTTGTTATACTTGAAACCTTTATATATTTGAAGGAGAAAATGTAACAGCAACGCAACTTAAAAGGAATTTAAGGAAATTGTTGATGATTTTATAAATATGAATTATTTTCTTGCTGCTGATGTTTGAATTTGTTTTAACAAACAGTTATATAAAAATTATTCATCTACAGATTGCATCCTTGCTTGGATACAGCACACTCGTTTTCAGGCAGAGTTCCAGTTCCCACGTACAATTCATCTACAAGTTGAACAAGTGTTATTACTTTTGTGTGAGAGTCTCAAAATGCTTGCTGTGAATTGAGTAAGGCCAGAGATAGTGCTAGTCAGCTGATCAGATTTTTAAATCACGCACAAGTGATATAACAACATGGTTATAAAGAAGATGCAAAGAAAAATGAAATTCACAAGGTGAATTTCAAATTGAATACTATATAAATATACTTCAGCGCTCATTAGTCAATCATATCAAAACTTAGTTACTTTAAACATTCTTTCGAAATACGTTTGTCATTAAAAACTGGCTTCTCTTTTAGCATTAAATATCTTGTCGATGATGCACAAAAGAACACAATTGACGAACTGCAGTAATGTCAAATATATCAAGTTATTTAATTAATTACTGGAGGAAATTTTCCAATGATGTTAATATTGTAAATGTTGGGATTAGTCAAAGGATTGCTAAGAGTGGATAATCTATACAGATGTCAGGCATATAGATACATAAACAAGTTTTTATAAATTCCTCCAAAGAGCTATTTTGAAATTATAAAACAAACTAATTATTCTTAAAAAAATTAAATTACCATTATCTGCTGAAGCAGAGAAATATAAAATAGTTTACATTTTTATGAATATACGTAACTTACAAGGCAGTCAGAAATCTTAAATTGGTTTTCCTTTATTGACGAGTAATGTGACATAAATGATAAATACCAAGTTTCATTTTTTGTGTGATTTATATCATCATAAGTACCAAAGAACTTTTAGGATTATTGCAATTAAAAAATCAAACGTGAGGAGATATAGCAAATCCTTAATTGGATGCACTGAAAAACATTATGTTCTACTCGGTGAAAATATTTTATTTGCTACAGACTATTAGGCTGATGTTTGACTAATGTTAAAAGAAAGTGTTAGTTGTGATTTCTTAAAATCATTTTAGGCCTTCGCCTGTTGAAGGATCATTTTTATTATAATAGGGTGAGTTAATATTTATAAGATTATAAATTACTCAACAAGTTTTAATATATGTTAAGAAAGGTTTCTACTTTAAATTCACTAACGTTTTCATTACTACTGTAAAAGTGCTTTAAAAGCTATTCTAATGATTCTCTTTTCATATGACTGAAGTCTACATGTATGTCTTTGCACGGCTTATTTCCAGATTGGTGCCACATAGGCTGCAATAGGTCTAATTAAACTTTTATACCACAATAATTTATAATTAGTGATATTAATTTCAATTTCCAGAGAAACAAGGATAAATTTGAAACTCACCTTGTTTTAATTTTTAAATAGTTCTGCCACATGGCAGAGCCACTTGATCTCTATCTTATCAAGATAAACGTTGAGGTATTTCATCCACAGGATATTAGTAACACCACTTAAAACGAACTGATGAGTAAATTTAAGTTTAATTCCAAATAAAACGACTACCCATTTATTCATTCATTCCAGTTCATTAAGATTTTCCATTTTGCAAACCAGTCTTCCAAAGATTGGATATAATTTTTAATTGGGATTATTTTAGAATTGTTATTTTTACCCATTGATATGATTTCTGCGCTATCTTCAAAAATGTAACAGGTAATTTAGTAGTCTTCAGGAAAATCTGTGTGACAAATTGAGAAGAAAAGTATTCTAATTTAGAACCTTGTATTACAATGGTTTTGATACGGGAATGTAGAAGGAGAAATTATTATTAATTTTAACTTCAAAAATTTTGTTCGTCAGAAGTTTACTAATTAGAGCTATTAGGGAAGTTTAAAATCTAGTTAAATTAGTTTATAAACTAGGCCATATAGCACAAGCTGTCTAAACCTATAGCTACATCCTAAAATAATGTCAAAATAGATAAGTTTTCTTATATGTTTTTTGTAATTAATTCAACGGCTCTAAAACAACGACTCTAAATGTTTGTGGGTATAAGCGTGTTTTCATCTAAATCCCAATTGATCCTTATTTATAATGTAATATTTTAGGTTGCGAAATTGAATATTTTGTTTGTAGTATCCCATTAAGGATTTTGGTTAAAATATATATTAGTTTTGGGGAAATTTTTTAATCATAGAGTTGATATTATTATCATATCCTATCGTATTTATGTCAAATAGATCTGCTTTCCAGTGTTATTATATTCAATATTACATTAGTAAAGTTTTGTAAGTTTTTAATGACAAAATTATTTTAGCTTTCGTAATTTTTCATTAATTTTTATCCTTTTAAAATAATTCTAATTTCCACAGTCTTACACGATTTCCACAGTCAACATCTGGTTAGCCATCTTGGCTCAAGCAATTACAAAAGAAATCTGACGAAGACTATCATCTAATGAATCTATGCCACTTAAAATTTTCGTAATGTTCAGAATCCCTCTGCAATCTATATCTCACCGTTGGCGATAGTGTTCTTTGAAAAGGAGAGTGCCATCTTGAGTGTCGCCTCTCTCTTTTGACCTTGTTCGTAATAAGTATGAGGTTGGCAGTAATTTCTGTCGGCAAAAGTACGCTGCCTATACCTAGTCTTATCAAATTTGAAACTCAGGTACGCGTCACTAAGTTTAAAATGTCATTTTTATATTTTGCATATGGAAGTAATATGCTAACTAAGAGAATGTTGATAAATTGTCCGTCAGCTAAATATGTGTGTAATGCTGAATTAAAGGTATAAAATAGTCAAAATGTAATTTAAGTGTTCATAAAAATTTGATTAACATATTGCATTTGTTAATTTCTCTTGCAAATCTTTTAACTTTGGATTTTTCAAGATATATTGAAAAGTTATCTGTGATCTCAGCATTTTATTAATTAGTAAAATAAATAATAAATTTTTAGCTTGAAAACTTGAAGTGTCTGTTAAAGTAGATGAAATCATTTAATTATAATTAATTCTCTACGTAAAATAATAATAATACTAACCCAATTATTTTGCAAACTCCTTAAATTATTGAGCTTAATGCGTCCGTTTATATGTATGTCTGATTGCCCTTTGTCAATGATAGATTAAATTTGTGCAAATCTTTTTGTTTTAGCTTAATCTATTTCATGTTTTACGCATAAATATGTATACCATCCTTTAATTTTAACAAATTTTTTTTAGGAATTTTTTCATAGTATTCTCAAAAATTTCATATTTTCCCAAAGTTCCAAATTAGTTTTTTGAATTTGAATGCAAAGTTTCAGTTTCTTTTATGAAAATAAAACTAACAAAAGTTTTTTGATTCTCATGTAAAGGCATGTTATGGATGCAAGATTATGGTACTTAGCATTTTTTAAATAAATGATTTTCAAACCATCAATAACAGTAAATAAAATTTAAATCATATGAATCATAAAATTTAACAATCTTTGACATTAAAAATTATTTTAATTAGAAAACATTTATTTTTTAGCATTAGACTTAAATAGTTTAGTAAATTACAATTCACTTGAATGTGATGAAAATTATAGACTCTAAAATATTAAAATTTATAATATGTTATTTATGTGCTGATATGCTAAAGATATATGCAACTGTGTTTCTCTAAATGAATGAAAGCATTAAATCTCTGTTATAGTATTGAAAACATTAAAGAAAAATATTAAAACTTCTGAAAATTTACTTGTGCTCATTTTTTCTGCAAATGAATGAAACAAAGCTACATATTGATTTCCATGATGACTGGAATAAAAGTGATCTACAATGACTGGATTTAGATCATGATTTAAGAGTCCTTCATTAAAAAGTAACTTGCAAATCTTTTTCCTTTATGGCATACTGAACAAAACAAAATTTCAAAGAATTAAAAAAAAAAAAGTCATTTCTGGTTTTAATTTAAATGTAAAGCCATATTTTTTACCAGTTAAACACATAAAAGTATGTATTACAAAATATTTTAAGTTCTAGTTTAGTTTTGAACTAAAACAAGTTTTAAATTAAAGCAATGAAGACAAAAAAAGAGGTTACATTAGTTCTTTTCATATCATCATGGCTTATTTAATAAATAAGAACAAAAATCCAAATGAAAAAAATCATTCCTGACAAGTTAGAATTTAAGTGATATCCATGTTTAACATTCACACACACACATATGCACACATGTACTTTATAAAATTATTAAATTAACTGTTTTAAATTGATGTTTTATATCAATAAATAAAGCTTTTGTCTATAAATTAGCTAAAAACATTGAATTGAGTTATAAAATGATTAAACTCTCCTTTTTTTTCGTCGAGTGCCAGCCAAACTAGCAGTATGGGTGCACTGCTCTACTTTTTCAACTGAACCGCTACTGGGTGTGGAGTCCGACTTCCTCAATACACACATACCATAGATACCTATTTATAGGGTAGGCAATCATTCATACAAGGAAAGGACAATGACAGGAAAGAGAGAGAGAAGGTGCATCCATGCTCAAACCGGGATTCGAACCCAGACCTCCCTATCAATCTCCTTTTAATTTAAAGTTATTAAATATTTAAGTCATTCTTTTCATTCACATGTTAATCTATTTTGAACAGATGATATACTGCAAAAGGTGAAATTAAATTTGCTGAAAAGCACCAAAATAATGCATTTTAAAAAGTACATAAACATTATTTTTTAAGGAAAATCACTATGAAAATGTAGATGAAACAGATCTCAAACCATAAATCTTTCCTCTACTGTTAGCAATTATGCATAGATGATAATTTTAAAAGGAGAAAAAGGACTACACACTTCTTTCCTTAAGAAATGTAGTGGAATGTTACATTTTAGAGAATTCAAAACAGTTAACACTGATTTAAACTTCAATGGAGTTCAAATCAACATTAGTCATGTTTTTAACTACAGCATAATCCATATGTTTAAGTAAAATATAGTTTTATTTCAATTTATTTTGATATCAACATCCTTATGTAAATTTTACTTCATTGAGTACAGCTGAATAATTGAATAATTATTGTATATTATATTAATATACTGAATAATTATTCAGTTATCTGATATCCATTGCTTAACTTTTTTAATCACTTTGATTTTATTAATTATAAGAGGAAAATTTAAATTTACTTTGTTTGAGAATTTCTTTTAAAAACATGCAAGTATTTATTGTGGTTTTTATATAATCATTACTATATATTACAAATAAGATGGTTTAAAATTTGATTCAAAGAAAACATTTTTTACTAGCAATTCACATCAATGCCAACAAATAATAAAATTATTTTTTAAGAGCTTAGACTTAATTTAAAACTAATAGATGCTAAACATACTTAATATAATATATAAATTTTACTTCATTCAGTGCAGCTGTGGAAATTTAATCTTGGACAAAATTTGGTAAACAAATAAAATGAAGGTATTATTTATTTAGATTGAAGTTTCATGATTTTAAATTAATATTCCAAATATTTCTGGATGTCATTCTATTCTCAGAATGACACTCAGAATAATTCAAAAAAATTTCCCATGAAATTAAGATTTATTTAAATTTTAATTTCATGCTATATTTGTTTGGAAAGCCTAGTTTTTTTGTGATTTTTAGATCACAAACTTTCAGTGATTTTCAATCGGCTGCAAATTTATAATTTTAAGTAATTTTTCATTCTCAGTAAATTTTCAAAAACAATAAATATCATTAATGTTTCTATTGGAATATTTTAATATAATCACAATTATTAGCTGCAGACTTTAAATTTTAATATATTGCTATTATAAAATATTTATCTAAAAAATATTTTAATGTAAATTTTTAATTTATGTTTTAAAATGTTAGATTCATTAGGTATAATTCTGAAATATTTATATTTTAAAATAATAATAATAAAAAGTTGTTGTGTTATATATGACACTTGGAGAATCTAAGCCCACCCATCAAGGACAGGGCGAATGAAGTCAGCAAAAGTGTCTTCTGTTTTCGAACACAGCACTCTCCTAGAAGGTGAAAGTATGAGTTTGGCTAATTGGTTTTCCAATTTAAAGATTGGAAGCTAGAGTAGAATCAAGGCCTGGACTCTAACACCCCCAAAAGTACTAATTTGGAATGTAAACATGGAGGACATTGTTACCGTGATATATTTTACATTCCGCAGTTGCTATTACTGAACACAACAGATCTTTGGATAATCAGGGATTCGAACTCACCACCTTCTGGTAATGAGAACGATGCTCTAACTAACCAGCCCACAGTGGGCCTATAAAAGTAGTTTTTACTTATAGCTCATAAAGTGCTTTTAAACTCAATGAAACATTTAATGAGTATAATAATTATCTAATATTCATTTTTTAACTTTTCTAATCACTTTAACTTTATTAATTATAACATAAGAAAAAAATAAAAACTTAATTTGTTTGAGAATTGTTTTTGAAAACTTTTATTTAAAAATCACAAGAAGTTTCTGTCAAAAACTATTATATAAAAATCAAAATAAATGCTTTCTTTCAAAAAGTATTCATTGTGATTTTTATATATTAATTACTTAATATTACAAATAAGATGGTTTAAAATTTGAGTCCAAGAAAAATATTTTTACAAGCAATTCACATCTATGCCAACAAATAATTTTTTAAAAGTTTAGACTTGATTTAAAACTTATTAGAAGCTAACATACATAAAATAATATGTCCTTAAATATTTTATCTTTATAAAATACTTAAAAAAATAATTTTGTATTTAAATCAATCTTTTTTGTGTCAAAATAAGATATTTGGCAATTTTTTTATTTGTAATTATGCAGAAAAATGTTTTTTTTTCATTAAATATCAAAAATAAAAAAATTTGCCAGTGTATGCATAATGTTAGTAATTGATAAAACATTATAATTATTGGGATATTTTCAACTTACAATCTTGAATGTGATTTAAGGTAGAGTTTAATTTCTCAAGCAAGATTTTTGTTGGAGGATTTAGTTACCAAAAAATATGACCTGATTCTAAACTGGAATTTTTATAAGAAAATGGAATTATTTATTTGCTTAGTTTATTCATGGTAAAAATGAGAATTATAAATATCAAAACTTTGATTTGTGATATAAGTTTCTTTTGTTTATTTATGCTCCTATATACTTTTTATTTTTAATAAAAGCATTGTATGCTGTATATGCACACATTTTTTATAAATACACATAGCTTATGCCTTCAAAACTCTTAACTAGGTGATTATTTGGTTTACTTTCTGTATACATTTTACAATGTTAACGACTATTTTCTTTTAATTGAAAACTAAGAAAAACATTTCACCTCCAGTAATCTTTATTGTAATTTTTCTCACTGCTCTGTTAAATGAATTCATCTTTATTCTAATTATGGTATGCTCATCATTCTAAACATGTAAAATAAATTACAAAAGTTATTACATTATTTTAATGCAAAACAGAATATATATTGAAATAAAATTATATAGTATGTCTTTTCATGGAAAAATCAATTATTTAAGTAATTTCTATTGAACTATTTGTGAAATGGCTTTTATGACTGCATCGAATGTAAATATTTTTATTTTATGAAATATAATTAAATTTTTTCTAATTTGTAATCTGTTGGTTTTAATATATTCCATTAAAAATCTTTTCTATCATTTGTATTAACAATTACTATTTATATGACTGTATTATGGAAACAAAAATTATTAAAAAATTATGATAGTTTTTTTTTAAAAGTATGTGAGGTTTTAAAATTTGGAAATATATAAATAAAAATTTTGAATAATTCATATACTTTTGAAGTCCTTTTTCGTCTATAACATATCTTGGAAGTTTGAAGTGTGGGAACTCATAAATCAAGTACTTAAATTTCTAATCTTAATTATTCATATCTTTACTCAGAACAATTTTGAAAATAATTAAATTATTACTTAAAATTTAATTTCGTTTTTGAAATAGACTGAATTGTGTTGTGAAAAATGATTAACATTCAATGATTATTTATATTTTGTGAGAGCATTTTTATATTGATCTATATTGATATCATTTTTTTATGTTAAGTAGCTTTTATTTTGGAAACACATTGAAGTGACATTTTAAATTATACATTTTGTTGTAGTTTAATAATAAAAAATAACTATTAATTGAAAAAAAAATTACTTTAAAAAGTTGCATTATACTTGAATTTATGAGGTAGTTTTCTTTTTGATTAAAATGTTTTTATCATTTAGAAATATAAACTTTTGTTTTCTGGATATGCTAATTCTTGGAAAGGTGCTGTAGCCACCATAACTGAAAGTGAAAATGATTCAGTTTGTGGCATTGTATGGCAAATTTCAAAAGAACATGAAGAAGCATTGAACAAGTAATTTTTATTTTATTATATAATATTACTAATATTACAAATTTTATAATTTCAGGTAGACTAGACTAGCAATGATTTATTAATGTTTAAGCATTGAAATTTTAAATGTGCACTGTTTATATTGTTCTTTCTGTCTTTAAAATTCCATAGTTTAGTGAGATTTTGAATAGCTTATCCACATGTGAAAATTTGACCATTTCTTTTCAACTATACAGCAGTTGTATCATAAAACTAAATTTTCAGACTTGTATTTATTTTTTTTCTCCTTTCACTCAACTTTGTTACAATCAAACTTCATTTATCAATCATGAGTGTTTTAATTGCTGACTTTGTGCTTCAAATTTATAAAATTTGGTTGATAGATAGTACAGAGAATTCTAGTGTGGCAACATTTTATCCAAATTTTTAGCTTTTGCTATAGTAATACAATATGTTCAAATTTTTGTTGAAAACTTGTTTCGCCAATTCTTGTTTCTATTCTTGTATGCCTTGTGTCTTGTATTGTAATAACTATTTTATCATTTCATTTGTTGAATTTATAAAGTAATTATTATGGTTCCTATTCAAGAAAAATATTATACAACAACTTAAAACTGTAAGTAAGGAAGACAATGAATTTGGTTGTAACTAGAGAGTTTCCAATCCACTAGCAATGCACTCACCAATGGGAGTACACATAAAAATAATTAGTATTCATTACACCAGTACCCTAATCTAGCTTGTTTCAGAAGATAATTTAGAAAAATGGATAAGATAGGAAAAAATCACTCTCAACTCAAAATCACTCAAATCCAGTAGGAGTTCATTTTCAAGAAGAAGTCATAACACTAGAAATGAGTGTTAAAAACTTGTTGGGCATTTAATTAATATTTTAGGTTTGTGAAATGAAAAGATATCATCCATTAGAGTCATTACAATTTGTGGTGTTAAATAAAAAGTTTTTGTCTTCACCTTTTTATTTTACTTTTGCCTGCACTTAGTTTTTGGGGCTGATTTGCAGCATCCTTTCTTGCTACAACTTTTAATCCTTTTTTAGTTACTATTGCTTTTCTTTGGTGTTAGGGAATTTTCTAGTTTTCTTGCCACTTGTTTACTGCTGTTTTGAGGAGCTGGTCGCCAATTTCACCTATGCAAGTGTTCTTTCCCAGAACAAAAATGACGAATTGTCTTATGCTTTATCTTAAATAATGTGCATTCTCTTCATCTTATGCTTATTATATAATTTTTCGACTAAAATCTTGAAAACTTTTCTTGAAAAATTCTGTTTCTCTATCTTCATTTCCCACTATTTTTCAAGTATTAAGTAAAGAATGTCAGATATGATGTTTGAGAGTGGTCCAATTGCAAATGGTCTGATGACTGGCTCCAGCTACGGAGAAATTACATGCAGATTCATGTGGAATCCTTTTTGTAACTTCTTTTTAAGAAGTCTTTAGTGATCTTAATTTTTTTCTGAGCCAGTTCCTTCTTGCTATAAATAAAAGTTTTGAGAGCTGTTGATAAATTTTTCTTTTTCTAGTTTCTCTCACCATTAACAAATTTGAATTGAATTTTCTCCTCTATCTAAAGAATGTCCATCATGTACTACATGCTTCTTATAAGCCTAGTTCTTGAGACATTGATTTAATATTTTTCCTCAAAAGCTTCTCCTTTTCATTGTACATCAAACTATATAAATAATTCCTCTCATCAATCAATTTATTACCTGTTTAAAAACCATTCCTTTTTTATTTGTATGTTGAATCAATAACACATATCCTTTTTGGTATTTTTCTTAATAAATTTAAAGATTTGCTTGATGTCTTTTTTTCTTTGTGTGCATTTCTCATATGCATAATTTTTTAGTCAAATTCCTGACGAAACACGATGCATTACTTATTCGATTTCAATCCTTTTTCTCACATTTATTTACAATAACCTTCTCTATGGAAAAGTATATTTCTCAGATGTATAAGAAACTTAAAAATATAAGTTAAAGGCAAATAATTAATATCCATAAAATGGTCTTAATTTTTTCTTTTATCATCCAATTTGAACAGTTCATTCAACAGTTTTGAATTAACTTTTGCATTAATAACAGGAATTGAAGAGACTTCTTTTATTTAGTTATGGAATTGGTGATTAAGAATTGATAAACTTA
Organism: Latrodectus geometricus; assembly: GCA_026290005.1. NCBI lineage: Eukaryota > Metazoa > Arthropoda > Arachnida > Araneae > Theridiidae > Latrodectus > Latrodectus geometricus. The sequence goes on from JAPDSC010061114.1 coordinate 51,147, forward strand.
ATTAACAATGCCATAACTATGCAAATTTCTTTTATAATTTTCTGCCACAAAACACTTCTTGATAAATGCTAAAGTTGAAGTCAGTAGCTCATGAGTGTTTTTTCTTTCAGAAGAGCAACAAACTCATTTTTATGACAATCATATTTTTCACCGTGTCTGCTGCAAATGACAATCTTATTGAATAGAATATGATATTTTTCAAGGCAGCAAATTGTAATAATTATATCCTATCCATCTGCTTGGTATTTGAATGGTAATAATTCTAAAAGTTCTTCTTTGATACTTGTGGATGAAAAAAATTGTATAATTGCAACCTAAACATCATCTAAATGAATTGGAAACCTAAACATCATCTAAATGCACAGTATCATTTATGTCAAAAATTCATCAACTAAGATCACCATGGCTGGCCTAGGGTAGAACAACACTATTTAGGTGAGAAAAAAAGTCCTAGGTTTTATCATAGTCTGAGGTAAACATAGGGTTTCTGACTTCTGCAATTTTATCAGGAGTGGATGCTTGGGAGTTTTCCTGATTTTCTCTTTTGCCACACTTGAATGTGATCCATTATCTGTAAAAGATCCTCCTGTGAGGTAATTTACATGGCGGGTTTTAAAATGTCTTACAACAATTTTGATTCACTAATCTGTCCATTATGCGCTGTCAAATATTTTGCAAATGTTATAAAACTGAAATCAATTTAGAATCTTTGATCTGTTGATTATATTTGAAAACATTTTGATATGTCAAAATGTCATCGTATATTTTTTTAATTATTTATTATTATTATTATTTTTGAAGAAATATTTTTTTCTCAAACATGTGCAATAATCCATTTGAATTATTTTTATTATGTTTGCTTCTTTTTTTTTTTCTTATTCTTTTAAGCATTCCCTTAGGAATTCATAATATTTGATATTAAATTGAATTTATATATCTTTTTCAGAAAAACAACTATCATTGTTATATATATATATATAATTTTTAAATAACATTTGATGATTTTGCATTAATTCCTTTTTAGCCATGATATTTTAATTTCTACATTTCTATATCCTTAAGTGTTATAAAAACATGAAATTTGTATAATTATGCTGCCACAATCAGTAATGAAATAATCATTTTACATTCATTGATAAAAAAAATTAAATGGATTATATATGCTATGAACTTTTTAGGATAGAAAATAATTTTTTACAATTTTCTTCATTGCTAAGGTTTCTGAACTAATGAAGTATTACTTTTTCTAATCATTGATGCTTAATATTTGAAATTTACCAAGGACAATTTAGAAATTGATATTTCTTTATTATTATTTTAAAATCTCATTGGATTTTATCAATACAGTAAGCCATGTACTACTTCAATAAATTTGGCCATAAATATTCTTTAAAATAATTAATTTACTTATTTTCTATTTTACCTTGTAACTTAATGGAATAAATTCTTTACAATGTATAACATTTGTAAATTTATTCTTCTGCTACTAAAATTCAACAATTCCTCTATTCGTTCTTTTCATGTCTAATTTAAGAATGGGATCTTTTGAAATTTTTGTCTAAATTTATTTTTGTTAAGTTCTTAAAACAGAAACATCCAATTAATCTAAGTTATGATCAATATACAAAGTGCTTTTTTGATTCACCAACACAGTGCTTAAAACAAAGAAAATGTTTTGATTAATCATTAAATAAACTTCTAAAGCAACAGTAATGTGAAATGTTTTTATAATTCATAATAAAATTTTAGGATTTCTAGTTGCATTTAACACAGTATAAATTATATCTTTAGTACCCAGTATTTAGAATTATTTCGAAGTATTAAAACATGTTATTGATTTTTTTATTTTGAAATGTATAATTTCTTTTACACATATTTTTGAAAAATATATACTTAACACATTCTGCATTCTCATTGCAAATAGTTCTAATTAAGATCACCATTTTTCTTAAAATGTAATGCTAATTCTTGTGATAAGTGTTATTTTATTTATTATGATTTCTCCTTTCCCAAAATATTTATATTCTTAGTACTTTTTCAATTTTTACAATATTATTTGCTGCTTTAATTTTATTCTGGAGACTGTTTTGTTTGATTTTAGTTAGAAAATATTTTCTGTAATGTGTTGAATTCTTTGCCATGCAAAGTCATCTTGAATTAAAAAATACATCAGTTTGTGAATATGCCAACTCATTTACTGGTTGCATATAATAGAACATCATTTTTATTGTAATATCAATTAATTTAATTTTTAGAATCAGTGTTCGATTTATTATTCCCAAGATTAAATAATCTAAACTGGAAAAAATTAATATTTAGAATTTTAATCCAAATATCTTTAAAGAAATTAATATATTATATTGCTTTTGATTTTCTTCGATTATTATTTTTTTTTATCTTGAAAGTTACCAATTAAGTACTTTCTAAATGTAAAAATTTGTGAATTTTAAAAATTCATATTTTATGAAAACTTAATTTATGTTTTATGTAATATTTTTCTTATTTGGTAAAATATGAGCGATTGAAAAAGAAAAGAAAAATATTAATCTGAGTTTACACATTTGTTATATAAAATGCTCCAGTGTATAAGTACCAAACATCATCTTTAATACTTTCCTCATGATGAGAATTTGACTAAAATATATCAGTTTCTTGCACAATATTAATATTATACTTTGAAAACTAAAAATATGAAAAATGTTACCACTTTTAGACAAAATTTTATGTTTATTAAACTAGCGTAATTTTTTTACTCTGTGTAGTTTTGTATAATGATTAATTTAGATATATTTTTAGTAAAAATATGCAAAAAAAGAAAGCAAATAATCTTTTTCTTATTTATTTTTTTGACATTAATCTCATTGCTGTAAACTATATTATTTCTGTTAAAAATACTAATTACCTTGAAATGATAAAATGATTGACTCAAATTTTGGTCTTATAATGTATTTGTTATTCCAGTTTTATTATCTGTATTACAAATGCATTAAATTAACATTTTTATAATTTGGTTTAAAAAATTACTGCTAAACAAACAATTCAGACAGATTATATTTTCTATTGTGATATCTACACTTAAATTTGAAATTGCTTTTGTTAAATTTATGGTATCCAAGTTTATTTTAATTAGTTTTGAATTTATTATATTAATACTCTAGAAATCATTTTGCAGGAAGCTAGTTATTATTTTTGTTTTTAGTTTTACATGATATTATTTTGTGAATGATTATTACAATTATTTCTGGTTATGTCATATTCTGATTCTCTTAA
>JAPDSC010061114.1:54426-67972 GCA_026290005.1 Latrodectus geometricus
TGATTATTACAATTATTTCTGGTTATGTCATATTCTGATTCTCTTAAATCTTTTTGTAAAATCAAATACACTATACAATTTTTAAATATGCTGCCTGCAAAAATTTCTAACTTTTGTATTAAAATGAATTTTATTTTTAATTTATCAATTAAAACAATTTTTAAATTTTGACATCTTCAGTTATATGATTTACTTTTTAAAACTGCTTATTAAATTCAATTTTTAAATTGAATTGTATTAGAAATAATATTTGAAAGAAGTTTAATCTTTAATTTGACTGCAATAAAAATGAAAATTCAGTATTTTTATGTTACACAAATATTGTTCTTGTTTATTTTTTCCTTTTTTCCTCTCATTATTTAATAGTAATAAAAATTTTCATTTAGTGATTGGGAAATATTCATTGCTGATGAATTACTTTGCTTCTTTGTTTGAATTAATGAGGCAAGAATGGTTTTGATTTTAAAATAAAATGTTTTGTTTTATATTTATTTAAATCTAAGTTTTCTTCTAATTCAAATTTACATAAAGGATTGTAACATTAGTTTTAAATAATTATTTAATTTAAAACTTTTTTAAATAAGATTTTTAAAAATATCATTGAAAAGTATAATTCAGTTCTTGAATATTAAAACTATGAAAAAAAAAATATTTAATATCATTTTTCAAATAAGGTTATTAGAATTCTCATTTTCTTTGCTTTTGAAGATTAGCATCAAAATATTTTCTTTAATTATTTTTTTTAGGCAAGAAATTGATTATCAACCAATTACAGTTTCAGTTTGCACAACAGATAACACAAATATTGTCTGTAAAACTTATAAAAAATCACTTGTTTGTAGTGATTATTTCAAACCTTCAATTGTTTATAAAACTGTTATGATTCAAGGTGCGAAAGAGCACAATATGAATTTATCTTATATTCAAAGACTAGAATCATATCAAGACAATGGCTATAAAGGAGAAGTAGATATTCCAGTGAGTATTAACTTGTGATATTAAAAAGCAAGATTTTATTAAAATCAAGATTATCAGTTAAATGAATTCTTACAGCTATATTTGATATATTTTCAACTATAGTTTAAAATCATTATTGAACTTTTGTTATATTTTCATATTGTGTACAAAAAGTCAATTGTTTCCTAATCTGGTACAGCTAGTCACTGTTAAAATCTTATTTGTTTTAGTATTTTGATTATATTTTATAATTTGAAAAATATTTTTTGTTCAAGCAATATGTTATTCTAAAACTTTAGTTTTGTTAAAAAATTGGAAAATTTAAATTTTTCTAAAGTTATTGAAAATAGTCATTGTATCATTCTGTAAAGCATTATGAGGCCATGTTTATTCATTACTATGTTGAACATAATTTATTATATTTGTTAAATTATTCAAATTTGTTTTTTGAATTATTAAGAAATTTATGTAAAATAACAAAAAGAAATCTTTCATTAATATTAAAAAATGAACATTATTAATAATTTCATTAATTTTTCTCAAATTTATTTTAAAAAGTCATTGAAAATATAATAATTTAATAATATTTTTTTTTATCCTATTGACAAAATCTTTGTACATAAAATTTTTGAAATTTAACATAACTTTATTTTTGTGTGTATAAAAATAGAAGTATTGTAATGCACATGCAATTATTAAAAACACAAAAAAGATTTTTATTAAATTTTCCAATAAGTAAAAAGTAAATTATATTTGTATATAATATAACAGTTTTTAAAATGAAATTCAAATGTTAAATTTATTTCTTAATATATTTTATGCTATATTGACAAAATCTGTACTTAGTATCTTTGAATAAATATATCAAAAGCCATCTCTATCTTTACAAACGAGAGCACTAACTACTTTTACTAGCCATGTTGCCTAAAATAATGTATAACTATAATTTCATGAATCAAAAAAGATTACAAACAATAATCATTGTTTAAAAGTTGTTGAATTTTTTTATTTTATATTCATATGCCAATGTTAGTTTAATATAGTCTATATGTTATTTGACAGAGGTATTTAAATACCATGAGTTCTGAAAGGAATATGTGAAATTGTTAAATTTTTATGTGTTAAAAATTTACTATCCATATTTTAGTTGTGTTTTGATCTGAATAAAAAGTATTTCTGTTTCAAGTTATAGAATATATTTTTATTAATGATTTTCATTTAAACATTTTATTATGAAATAGCATTAATTGTTTATTCTGATGCAAAAATTTAATATTGTTTTACAAAGTTCAGTGCTTTTAAATAATTTGTACTATTATCATTGAGTACAATTATCAAAGTTTCAAATTCTTAAAATTATTATTGCCATGTTTATTCTTACATAAAGCATTCAAATATGCTTAGTGTTCAAGACTTTTGAGGAGTTAAAATTCGGAAAATATTTGTTGTCCCATTTCTAGTTATCTATGTAATTTGTCCCATTTCCATTCTCAAATAATAAAATAGAAAAGTTGTACTTTTAAAAATTTAAAAAGCACTCTTTTCTAATATACCATTTAAAATTGAGTAAACTCTTGATAAGTTTGAAACATCAACAAATAATTTGTTTGCATACATAAAGATTTTAATTACCAAAAGTAAATTTTTAATTATCTGTTTTTGTTTTCTTAAGCTATTTCCAGAAAAATATATTTCTTATTGAATATCAGAAAAAATTCTGTTTCTAAAATAATTTAAGAAATTATTTTAACATCTGAATGAGAACTTAAACATTCACATTAGAATGTCAGTTTTTCTAAACCATCTTTATGAAATAATACACATTGATTATCTTACAATTTTTGCAATAAATTCTAAATTATATATTAGTGAAATAAAATAACTGTAATGAATATAAATTAAGTTAAAAAAAATTTCTTGATAGTAGGAAATGTTAAAAAATAATTAAAAATATAGATCAAACTCAAATATTGTGGCATAAAGGCAAAAGTATTATATAATAACACATATAACACTAATAAAGTGCTTTAATTATGTACACTAATAAAGTGAACTTTTAATTATAAGTGTAATAATTATTTATATTATAATTGTAACACAATATGTTAAAAATAACGAAGACCGAACTGAATTTATCTGTCATGTTTCAATTTAGTGTTTAGATCATTTTTAAGTTGAAAAAACAAGTTAATTTGATCATATAGCATTTATAAAAACCAAACCTATTATGTGAGTTTAGTAAAAATATCTAAATATTTCTACTTTTTATTTCTAATCGCTCCTTTCCCTAAATTATATAATATTTGGTTATACAATTTGCCCAAATGACTGGGGAAGAAATATTTTGCGGACTATTTTTCGTACAAATCTGTTAAAATATTGAAATTGAAAAGTATTTTATTAATTTAATTGCAAATTAATTTTATGGTATCCATTCATGGATAAAATAATAAAAATAAAAACAAATTCTGCTTTTTTATTTTGAGAATTAATTTTGTTGATTGATAAAAATTTTTATATCATGCTTACAAAATTAAATTCTATTGTTTCAAGATATTAAACAAATATGGTAGCAATATAATGATTTAAAATAACATGTTTAAAGAATGCCAATATTTTCTTCTGAAATGAGAAGATTTGTTTTTATGGAATTTACTGAAATTCTATAAAAAAAAATTTTAAAAAAACCTACTTTCCATTTCGGTTTTGAAATTAACTGATTTTCTAAATTTCTCTGCTTAGTATTCATTTTACTGCAAAGTTTAAAAGTGATTTTTGGCAATGAATAATCAAAATAATTGATTATAACAATTGAAGAACTATACCATTATTGCCTTGCCAGCAAGGCTAGTCAATCAATAAGACTTTAAAAAAATAAAAAAATCATAAATACAGTATTTTTGAATTTTGGTGCAATGAAATTTAAAACTTTTTATGAGTAAAAATTATACAATTTAATACTACATACTTAATACATCAACCATCCACATAAAAAATATTACGATTGAAGTTTAATTTGGTTCAATGCATTTTCTAGATTTGAATAATAATTATTGTGTTGGGGAAAATATCATATGCTACAGATTTTGAAATGGTTTTTTTCTTTCTAAATAACATTTCTAATTTGTGTTTGATTAAAAATAATTTCTGTATTTCCATTCTCTAAAAATTAATGGAAATTCAAGGTGATTCATGCTTACTTGTTCTCTTTTCTTAAACATTCTCTAAAGTTCCCTGTTATTAAGAAATTCTAATTTTTTTATTGGTTTTTACTTTACATTCATATTTTGTGAGAAAAATAAAATAGTTTAGCTTTGAAAACTTTCAATTAATATTAAGTTGAAAACAGTGCGTGTCAATTAAATGAAAAATGTGTCAACTACAATGAACATCCTTCTTACTCTTGGCCATGCTCAACATGGATATTAGAGAGAGAAAAAATTACTACTGAAAATAAAATAAAACTTATCAAACCCCGACACCAGGCTTGCAGTGTCATCCTGTACTTTTCAACAAGGTATTAGATATTCTCAAGGTGTCAAAAAAGTCATGAAATCCTGTAGTATCCGAATAGATTGCTTACATCTTCCGATTGAAAAGTTATCCTTAAACATTTCTTGAACGAATGTCATCTATTCTAAAACTTATTTCTCCAAAGTCTTTCGTTAAATCGAACTCTCAAAGTTTCTCTGGCATGTATCAATTTTTGATACATGTCAGAGAAAGCTCCCATAAGTAACTTTTTACCAATAAAAGGCCTTCAGTTTTCCCTAAAACAGGGGCAGTGAAAATAGATACTTCAGATGATGAAACACTCCAAAGTGATTTGTCTGAATTTCAGACAGCTTGCTAAAAAGTCGAAGGAATCAGTTTTGGTTAATGATATCGTTCATTTCTTAGAACTGACGAGGTTTTTGCACTCATATAAATGATATCAAAATAATTATTTTGACCTGTATAATCCAATGGGATTTGCCATTCAAGAAACATTTTTGAAGTCTCATCGTTTTAAATTACGTGGTGTGAGAGAAGATGTTAATCATATACAATATGTGGAGTTGTATGCTTTCTCTTATTTTGCAATTTCTCTAGTTCTGTAATCTTTCAGAGGATTTACTTTTTAAATGAACACTGGTGTCACAATCCCGAGATGTGAGTTCGGGCGTGGCCTGTTCGATTGTGGCGTTCATTCTCGGTGTCGGAAGGCAGTGAGTTCAAATCTCGACCCAAACAAAGATCCGTCCTGCTCGCTAATGGTGGCTGGGACTCGTTAAATATGTCGTGGTTGCAATGTCCTCCATGTGAAATGACATCTCTAGGGATGGCAGGTCAAGTTTTAAGAAGTGCCTTTTGCTTGGTCCGTTCTTCTAAATTATGAAAACGTTCATCCTGATGCTTCTATGTAATTGGCAGAGCCCAATTCAGGACTAAGTACTGGGAAGCCAGTGATCTGTCCTCTCCTTTTTGTCGTCTTCCCGCTCATTTTCTGTTTTCTTTTCCTCATTGTGGTTGCCTTGCTAGAGGTTGAGGCTGCCCTGTTACTATTAGCTTCTCAAGGGCACTCATGTTTCATATGTTCAATCAACTACATGTTTGCCGTACATGGAGACCCATGTCCCGGGAAAAGAGGGTCCTGATAATTGATGCTGTCAGCGACGAATTACTTTGACCTCTTCTTCAGGTAAACGGGAGGTGTGTTGTGGTCTTCAGCGCATCAATCAGTTTTGTAGGTTGTCAGATACGCAAGCAGTCATTGTAAATATTAAATATTTCGACGCAGGCGAACAGCGTACACGCACGCGAAGCGAGTGTAATTCTGTAAGTGTCCCCTGCGTAAAGAAAAACATCACTGAGAGACCATAAAGTTACGCTTGTATGTCCGGAAAAACACAATCGTTACTGCAGCAGTGCCCGAATCTAGCGTATTAATGCCCTGCCTGTCCAATGCTATGGCCATCATGCTCTTTCAATAAAACAGCCTGTTTGCCATTGGAACAAATTAGAACCACTCTATCAATCGAACTTCTATGTAACACTCCCCTTTTTATTGTTAATTGAAATAACAACAAAGCCGGAATGCATAGTGAGGCCCTCGCACAGAGCTTCAACATTGATGTGCAAGCTGGGGCCATAATTGGGGGACTTTGTTGGAAAGTGACCCTTATTCACCTGCAGCTGGAGGAAAATCTAGAAAACATTTAGTTCGAGCCGTCTAGAGCCTAGAAAGAACCATCCCGAGCTGACATGTAGCTCTATTGCTGTGACAGTGTTAGCCCGCAGTCCTCCCATTGACGATTGTCTGTAAAATGGTGGTTGCTGAATATGCTGTTTACCAAGAGAATCCGTGGATGTTCACATCTTCAACTAGTCCTTGATTCCTGGCCTTGTTGATCTTGTCGGTTAGACGATGCCTCCTGCCACGAAGTATGACAGTTCACATTTTCGCTGAACAGTGGTGTCTATTCATTGAACGTTGTAATTTCCAATGAGAGTCAGTGCTCCTTTCCACCTTGACAAAAGTTTTTGTAATTTGGAGCTGAGCAAATGCACACTCGATGGTGTAACTTGGACACAAAATGAGAACGTGCGTTTGCTGTCTGAGAAACCATAGTTGTGCCCTGCTAAATTCATTGTATTTGCTTAATATTAATACTTCCTCGAAGAAATCACTAAGAGAGTTACTAGAAATTCATGAGATCGGAATCAACACTACACTAAAGTTAATGAAGCACTAATCCTCGTGATCGCTGCATTCCAGGCTTTTTTAGTAGGGTTTGGACACTTTCTGTGGCTCTGGAGTCTCTAGTCGATACGAGACTATGTAATTTTGTGTGGTAAGCTTGTCAACTGAGCTCTTTTTTTTTTTTTGGTCAAATCCGGCTGACAATCCATAACTATTCTGCATGGTGTATATGAAACTCAAGAAAGTGAGGCATGCCTTATCTTTCAGATGGTGAGGACTACATTTTTGGGTGTGTTTGTTGGTTTATTTGATCACAGAAGTAATATGCTTTGTCCGCGTCTATCGCCACCGGTTTTATTATCTCTAGTTTCTTTATGATTGTAATGAGTTCATTTTGCTCTGTTTTATAAAATTAATTTGCTCTATGTGGGGAGATTATCGTCTGAGGTCCATTAACAAGGTGAAATGCTGTCAGGGGACAGTCGAATGCATTGTGTTGCGGGTTTTCTTCTTCTCTGCAAATGCTGTCTGTTGTGTGTTGGCTTTTCCCGAACTATAAGCAAAAATGGGAAATTGGTCGTGTCATATGAAGAAGTGGATATGCAATATTTTGACTCCGCAGTCTGACAGCCCTACTCGCGTACCGAGTGGAGGGCTTTAGTGTCCACTGCGTATGAAGGAAAACCATCACAGCCCAAGGTGCCCTTTTGTAGGATCTTGTGGAAAAGTGGGCCGTATTTTCGTGTAGTTAGAGAAACCTAAAAAACCTCTAGCACCCACCCCAAGTTCATTGGCAACTCTTACAGAGTGAGCTGCAGTTCTCCCATTGAAATTTGTCTTTAAACTTGATTTTGTCAGATCCTGGTGTCTTGTTGGAGAACCATTGAAGTCGTTTCATCAGCTTGTTACTTTTTCTTGGGTATGGTCGTTGACGCGGTTTGTCGTTTCCAGCCATGTTGATTCAAAGTTCGCACTGACACGGCAGATTGTACGTACTTGCGGACCATGTAGGTACCAACGAGCGGCTGTACCTCTCTCCTTTTTAACAAAAATATGCAATATTTGGATAATTTAGAAGTAACTGTTACACTTCATGGTAATCTTAATTTTTCTCCTTGAATTACTTCAACTAGGGATTGAACACCCCGACGGCTGAAGTTCTAGAAAATTTCCAAGATCAAAACGTCTATGGCATTAAACGCATCCCAGTCAGAAGAGATGGGAAGTTGATTGTAATTAAGCATCTTATCTAACTTTTGCAATCCCAGACCTACTGCCCAATATCAAAGCGGCATATATGAATCTATCCGCCTGGCCGTACATTCCGACCCTGTGAGATATTTCAATGCCAGTACTTTGGACATTCAAAAACCGCTTGTAGGGGAAACCTACAAGCTTGTCACCTGCGTTCACTGCGCGGTAGTTGACCAGAAAGTTTGAACTGCATAACAAAGGAGAAATGAGTCAATTGTTATGTTGACCATCCCTTCTGCTCTCGAAGCTATCCACACTGGATACTAGAAAAGTGATAGCCACGATTGAGATAAACCGAAAAATTCCTTACCCTGATGCTAGAGGAATAGTTACTGCACGAACTCCACATGCTCATTATACAATTGCCGCAAGCAAAATCCCTAGATCCAGTAGCACACGAACAGATCCTTTGACAATTACTTCCAACTTTACCTCAAAATTTTGCTCCAAATTCAAGAACCTTCTTTTCTAATACTAACAAAAGAAAAACTCCTTTGGCAAAATCAAAAGTCATAAAGGCTAATGAACTAAAATCTTCTAAGGAGGTCCTTTGTAAATTCTCCTTATTCACATGTAAAGTCTTGTTACCCTTGGAGATTTATGCTGTAACTCTTCATCCCTCGGACGAAGATTTTTCTTTCAAGGAGTCAATTGAGACTCCCCGAACGAAAGAAGCTTTTTAATTTAAAAGACAACCTCCTTTGTTTCGTAAAAATGCCCTGGTTTGCGATCACATCTTGATGATATCAAGTCTTTAACATCAGCTTATAATTCCACATGTGTAGCTTTTCATGAAACATTGCTGAAGTCCACTAATAATATTTCTATGCGATGGTTCAAATGATTTAGAGACTAGAGATGATGGTACAGTGACTATAGGGATGTTTGTGTATTTAAATCAAATAATTTCATTTGCACTACCCATCCACTTAATACTACTCTACAAGCTGTAGCTGTGAGAATTTATATACATCATGCTTGATTATAGTCTATAGTTTGTATTTACCATCATATAATGTCATCCGTCAAGAACTAAAACACCAGGAACTTGGTACTTTAGTTGATCAGCTACTTACTCCATTTTTGTTTCTTAGTGATTTTAATGGCCATAATTCTTTGTGGGGAAATGATACTAACTCTTGTGGTTGTCAGATAGAGTAATTCATTTCTGATAACTGCCGCTATCTAATTAATATCGACGAGAAGACTTACTTCCACGACCCATAAGAACATTTCATTCTCTCGATCTTGTCCTTTGTTCTCCATCATTTCTGCCATTGTTGAATTTCTTTGCACGAAATGATATCTACAACAGTGATAATTTTCCTCTTGTCATCTCCCAGACTGGAAGTAGAGTAAGACATCGTCTTCCTACTTACGTCTACAGTCGGGCAGATAAGTTGCTTATACACAATTGGCAGATGTTGATGATACAATGGCCAACATCTGCCATGTATCGATAATATAGATGAAGCTGTTTATAAAGTCACTGAAATAAATATAAGGGTTAATGCAACTATACCTAAAAATATACCAAATAAACGTTGCAAACTATGGTGAAACGATGAATGCCAATAAACTCTTAAAAATCAGAGGTATCTATAAAAATTATTTCAGAGATAACCCACAATGGAGAATCTTATTGGTCTTATATATTGGAAAGCAAAAGCATTAGCTCGCAGAGCTCATCGTGGGAGTAATAAGGAATCCTGGTCTCCTCATATATCCACAATAACTTCTTCCACATTTAATAAGTAGTTGTAGAGAAAAGTAAAAGCTGCCAATGTGGATTTTATTTCCCATTTCTATTTTGTAAGATACCAGTCCGGTACCTGATGGAATCAGCTATCAAATGCTTCGATATTTGTGTCCAGACTCCATATCAAACTAACTCCTTTGTTGAATAAGATCTGGAATGAAAATAAATTTCCATCGATTTGTAACAAAGCAACAGTGATTCCGGTCTTTAACCCTGATAAGGATCTTTCAGATCTTTCACATTATCGACTAATAAATCTGACGAGTTGCTTATTTAAGACTCTAAAACGCATAATTAATGCTTGTCTCGTATTTGTCTCAGAAAAAAAAGAAATATATTCATGTTAATCAGAGACCTCCGTAAAGGGAGATCCACTCTTGATAACATTACATATTTGGAAACCTAAATCTGTAATGCTTTTATGGAGAGAAATCATCTGGTTACCAATTTTTTCGACATCGTGAAGGCATACGACCGTACATGGCGGTATGGAATTCTCTGTTCATTACATGATTTTGGAATTCGGATTAATCTTTCAATATTCCTGGAAAATTTCTTACGCTCCCATATTTTTAGACTTTATATTGGCAGTATATACATTTATTCAATTAAAGGGTGTTCCTCGGGACAATATTTTACGAGTCAGATTTTTTAATCTTTTCATTAGTAGCATCCTCCATCAATTATCACCTTTAGTAAATGGTACATTTTATTTTGACGACCGATAAATATCTTGTCAGGGGTCAAATACGTATTTAATTGAGATACAACTGCAAGCATTAGTTAACAAACTTGCTGCATGATATGTTGATAATAATCATACGTTATCATCAAGCTAGAGTAGATATGTCCACTTCTCCAGAAAGACTAGCTTTCAAAATGATCCAGTGATCTATATAAATAGCACACTTATAACATTAATTACTGAAATAAAAATTTCTAGGAATTATGTTCGACCGAAAATTAATCTTCCGCATGTTTTACATTTGCGAAAAACATGTTAGGGATCACATAATATTCTCAAAGTGTTCTCAAATGCTTCTTGGGGTGCAACTTCCTCATCCCTTTTTTGAGTTCATCATTCATTGATTTTATCCCGCATTAATTATGAATCGACTAGATCTTCCATTTTATGAAAGTTCGACAGTGTTCATCACCGCTTTAAGAATATATTCTGGGGCATTCTCACATCATCCATTCGTTCAGTGCTTACTTGATTTGCCAACAATTACTTTTAGACCTGAGATGACTGCAGCAGCCTCTCAATTATTAGGCAAAGATTATGCCAGCCCCTCATCACCCATTACGTTCCATGGTTCTTTCTCCGGCATTTCAAAGATTATATGATGCTCGACCATCTAGCATCCTATCTTTCTCACTCGTGCCAATTCATACATGCGGCTTATATATTTATGTAATGTTCGGATTGAGACAATTAATCAATTCGCTTATCTGCTTTGTTATGATCCAACAACTACTATTATTAACATTTTTTGCTCTATATAGGAAATCAGACACATCACCTATTGTTTTTTCAATGGCTATATTTGTCTCATTGTTAAATGATGCATATAATTGCAATTTCTCAATGATGGAACTGCTGAGAGCACTGTCCCAAACTAAAAATACTAGTCCGGGACCTAGTCGGGTATCTCATATAAAGGTTTTGTTATCTTAGCTCTAATGCTTTAACATTTTTACTCTATTCAATCAAATATGAAATGAACATGTTTATCCCAATCTCTGAAGAAAAGCAATAATTATTCCAATATTGAATCCCGGGAAAGATCCAACTGATTTTCAAAAAGGCCACCCAATTGCTCTCACGAATTGCCTTGCCATGTTAAAATGCTTCAATGCTAAATGCGAATTGCCATGCTAAAATGGTCAACGCCATTCTTGTTTATGTATTAAAAGACAAGCAGTACGTATCACCATGTCAAAGTGAATCCAGAAAGGTAAATCTAATTTTGACAACATTATATACCTAAAGACATTGATATCATTTGGTGTTATCTTTTTTGAAATAGAAAAACCCTATGAAAGGACATGTCGTTATAGAATTTTTGGATCCATCAATTGAACATTATATGTTGATGATCTCCTACTCTCTTGCCAGGGTTCCAATGTGCAACTGTAGAACGACAATTATAAACTGCAATCTTATCTTGTTGCATAGTGTAATCAAAATGGGCACACTTTATCACCGTTTATAAGTAATTGCAACCATTTTTGGTAAAAAACTGGGCATTATACTAATTCAGAAATTAAGGTATCAGGCTCAATTATTTCTGTTGTTAATCAGATATCATTTCTTAGTTAAATGTTTGACAAAAAGTTAACTTTTCTACCACATATCTTAGATTTGCACAAGAGGCGTGAAAGGTTTCTGTTTGTTTTCAAGATGCTGTCTAATACCTCGTGGGATGCAGATAGTAAAGCATTGTGTATATTAATTGGTTATCCAATCTAGAAATGACTACAGTAGCGCAGTTTATAGATCAGTCAGATCATCTGTATTACGCAAATTAGATTCTGTACATCACTCAGCTTAATGAATTTGTTCTAGAGCATTCCAGACTTCTTATGTGATACACTTTTAAGATTTGTAGCCAATTAACTCTTGATCTAAGAGATAACAAATTGTCTAAATTGTAATTTTAAAATGCTATCTGTGTGCATCGCAACACCCTTTGAGATCTATGATTCTTTGCTCCTCTCTAAGGATAATATATAATGGACTACTGCGTATACTACCATTTTATGAAGGCTAAAACTCACGTCTATCTTCGTCTGAGCTCCCTCATTTACAACTCTAAATTACATGTGGTCTAAAATTTCCACCTTGGAGCATTACTATTGTCAAAATAATCAAAGCAAATTCGCTAGATACAATAAATCAGTCACATCCCCTTTATTTTGCAACAGATGATCTCATACATTTATTATCAATATTCACCTTACATTCCTGTATATACTGATGGCTAAAAACCAAGTAGTTATGTTGATTGCGGTATTGTTGGAAATACAGTTTACAACTATACACTTCATGTATCTTCCTTTGTTTACACAGCCGAAGCGTTTTCTATTGTACTTGCTCTAAAATTAATACAAGCCATTTCTCGGAAAAATGCTGTATTTATACATATAGCTTCATCAATTACCACCTTCTGTTCATAGTAATTTATATGTTGACGACTTGCAAATTTCATATCAAGGATCTAACATGAATATAATTGAAAGACAATTGCAAACAGCTGTACACAATCTCACTGCTTGGTGTCAACAAAATGGCCTTGGCATATCTCCGAGTAAGAGTTGCTCTGTTCATTTCTGCAGGAAAACTAGTTTTCACCATGATCCTGTTCTGCACATAAGCGGTAGACCTATCCCTGTGGTCAATGAGATAAAATTTCTTGGGGTGATTTTCGACAAAAAATTAACTTTCCTTCCGCATGTGTTACATCTGCGGAAGAAATGTCAGCGACTGCTCAATATCCTCAAGGTGCTTTCAAATACATCTTGGTGTGCAGATCGCACATCACTCCTTCGTATTTACAAATCAGTAATTTTATCTCGTATTGCCTACGGTTGTGTTGCTTACGGATTAGCTAGATCTTCCGTTTTACGCAGATTGGACACAATTCATCACTCTGCTTTAAGAATACCCCTCAGGGGGTTTACTTTCTTTAAGTAAACACGGGTGTCACAATCCCGAGGTACCCCAGTGATCTATCCTCTTCTTTCTTTTCTTCTCTCCTCTACTCTTCTGCTTTTCCTTCCTTTTCCCCCTCAATGTGGTTGCCTCTCATGAGGTTGAGGGCTCCCCTTGAGCAGCTGTCGCCGCTCTGTTGCTATTAGCTACTCTTGGGGACTAAATCACCCACGTGTTT
>JAPDSC010061114.1:67982-110211 GCA_026290005.1 Latrodectus geometricus
CGTTAAGGGTGGAGGCCATCACAGGGATGTACTGTGAGCGTATAGGACTTGGCTAGCACTGGTGCAGCTGGTCTGCATCCCCTTGTTGGACTCGGTGGTGGGTGGTGCGGTCAAGTCCTGAAATTTTAAAACTTTCAAATAGATTCTTTAAATTTTTCTTTTCTCCCACGGGAGCAACTATTGAATAAATGTTCTGCAAAATTTTATATTATCAAAAGAAAGGAGAATACTTTTGCATCTGTTTCTCCTTTTTTGATTTCAAAAGGAATTTCGGCAGCAATTGGAGAGGTGAAAAATATCCAGAAAATGCGCTCTGGTGATTTGCTGGTAGAGGTTGCATCGGATACTCAAGCAGCCATTATTGCAAATATGCAATATTTGGCTAATTTAGAAGTGACAGTTGTGCCTCACGGTAATCTTAATTTTTCACGTGGCGTCATCTCAGCTAGGGATTTGTTGAATACGCCGACGGCAGAGATTCTAGAAAATCTTCTTGATCAAAAGGTCTGTGGTGTCAAACGCATACAAGTCAGAAGAGATGGTGTGTATATAAATACCAAACATCTCATACTGACATTTGCGACCCCAGACCTTCCAAAATATGTCAAAGCGGCATATATGAATCTACCCGCCAGGCCATACATTCCAAACCCGCTGAGATGTTTTCAGTGCCAGCGTTTCGGACATTCGAAGAGTGCTTGCAGGGGTAAAGTCACCTGCGCTCGATGCGCGGTGGTTGACCACGAAAGTTCTAACTGCAATGCGAAGGAAAGGTGTGTCAACTGCCATGGTGACCACCCATCCTACTCTCGAAGTTGTCCACACTGGATACTGGAAAAGGAAATAGCCACGATTAAGATCAACCAAAAAATATCCTATCCTGAGGCCAGAAAAATTGTCACTTTGCGAACTCCTCAAGCTGGAGTAAGTTATGCAACCGCTGCCAAGAAAACATATAAAACCAGTAGCACACAAACTGATTCTGAAATCACCTCTTCAACATTACCCGAGAACCTGACTCCAAAAACAAAAACCTCTATTTTGAACACAATTAAAAGAAAAGCTCCTCTAGCTAAGTCAAAAGCCTTGAAGGCTCATAAACTAAAATCTTCTAAGGAGGGTCTTTGTAAGCCCTCCTTATCCACCCGTAAAGCCTTGTCCCTGGAAGCTGACGCAGTATCTCTTCATCCCTCGGATGATGACGTATCGTTCGAGGAGATGTCAGATGACATGCCTTCCAGCTCCGGGAGAGGAGCTTTTCAAATAAAACAATAACTTCCTTCGTTTCTTGGAACTGCCATGGTTTGCGTTCCCATCTTGATGACATCAAGTCTTTAATGTCAGACTATAACCCCGCATGTGTAGCACTTCAGGAAACTTTCCTGAAGTCTACAAATAACATTACTCTGCGAGGGTTTAAATGCTTTCGTAAAGACTGTGGTGACGATGGTACAGTGTCTGGAGGTGTTTGTATATTAACATCTAATAATTTTCCCAGCACTGTCCATCCATTAAATACTACGCTGCAGGCTGTAGCTGTAAGAATCCACACAACTTGCTTGATTACAGTCTGTAGCTTATATTTGCCACCACATGATGTCATCCGCCAAGAAGAACTTGATAAATTGGTTGATCAGCTGCCTAAACCTTGTTTGTTGTTAGGTGACTTTAACGGACATAATTCTCTGTGGGGAAGTGATGATACTAATTCTCGCGGTCGTCAGATAGAGCAATTTATTTCTGATAATTGTCTCTGTCTGATCAATACCGACGAGAAGACATATTTCCACATACCCACAAGAACATTTCATTCTCTCGATCTCGCCATTTGTTCTCCCTCACTTCTGCCATTGTTAAATTTAACAGTAGGAAATGATCTGCATAACAGCGATCATTTCCCGCTTGTCATCTCCCAGACTGGAGGTAGTAGTGTGCGACAATGCGTACCTACTTACGTGTACAGTCGGGCGGATTGGACAGTTTTTACACAATTGGCAGTCGTTGATGATAAAATGGTTATGATCGATGATATTGATGAAGCCGTTCAAAAAGTCACTGAAACAATAATAAATGCAGCTGATACAGCAATACCTAAAAGTTCTTCTATACTAAAAAGGCGTTGCAAACCGTGGTGGAATAATGAATGCCGAGAAACTTATAAAAAACAAAGGAAGTTTTGGGGGTTATTTCGGAGGTACCCCACAACGGAGAATCTTATTGCCTTTAAAAGAGCAAAAGCATTAGCTCGCAGAGCTCGTCGTCGAAGTCAGAAGGAATCCTGGTCTCGCTATGTTTCTTCAATAACATCTTCCACATCCAGTAAGAAGTTATGGAGAAGAGTGAAAGCAGCCAATGGTATTTATAAGGAATTCTCTATTCCTGTTTTAAAAACCAGAGCTGCTATACACTCTTCTCCTAAGGATATCGCTAACGTCCTTGGTGAAACTTTTGCCAGTGTCTCCAGCACCGACTCTTATACTCCTTCGTTCCTAAGGATTAAGAGTCGAGCTGAAAAAACACCAATTCGTTTCAACCATGGACAAGCTTTGCCTTATAACAGCGAATTTCGGATGTTGGAATTGAAGAAAGCACTAAAGCAGGCCCATAACACCAGTCCAGGACCTGATGGAATCAGCTATTACATGCTTCAATATTTAAGTTCAGATTCCCTGTTGAACTTATTGCATTTGTTCAATAGGATCTGGACTGAAAATAAATTTCCATCTATGTGGAATGAAGCCATAGTGATTCCAATTCTGAAGCCTGGTAAGGATCCTTCAGAACCTTCACATTATCGACCAATTGCTCTGACCAGCTGCTTATGTAAGACTCTTGAACGTATGGTCAATAACCGACTCGTCTATGTCTTGGAAAAAAATAAATGTATACCTATTAATCAGAGTGGCTTCCGTAAAGGAAGATCCACTCTAGATAATATAACATATTTGGAGACCCAGATTCGCAATGCTTTTGTGCGAAGAAATCATCTGGTCTCCATTTTCTTTGACATAGAGAAGGCCTACGACCGTACGTGGCGATATGGAATTCTCCGTACTTTATATAATTTTGGATTCAGGGGTAATTTGCCGAAATTCCTGGAAAACTTTTTACGCTCCCGTGTTTTTAAAATTCGTGTTGGAAGTATTTTTTCCAATACTTTTATTCAAGCTGAGGGTGTACCCCAAGGCTCCATTTTAAGTGTTACCCTTTTTAACCTGTATATAAGCAACATTTTATATCACCTACCATCTTCTGTTCATGGAACTTTGTTTGTTGACGACCTGCAAATATCGTGTCAGGGGTCCAATATGCGATTAATTGAGAGACAGTTACAAAGTGCTGTAAATAAATTAGCTGCATGGTGTGCTGAAAATGGCCATACTCTGTCTCCTGGCAAGAGTAGTTGTGTCCACTTTTGCAGAAAGACTAGCTTGCATAATGATCCAATAATTTACATCAACAATACACCAATACCTGTGGTCAATGAGGTAAAATTCCTCGGAGTGATTTTCGACCGAAAACTAACTTTTCTTCCGCATATTTTATATCTGCGGAAGAAATGTGAGCGATCGCTTAATATCCTCAAGGTGTTATCAAATACATCTTGGGGTGCTGATCGCTCATCACTCCTTCGGGTTTATCAATCTCTTATTTTATCCCGAATTGACTACGGATGTGTTGTGTATGGATCTGCAAGGTCTTCTGTCTTATGCAGATTGGACACTGTCCATCACTCTGCCCTGAGAATATGTTCTGGCGCATTTCGCACATCACCCGTCCAGAGTCTATACGTGATTTGTCATCAATTGCCGTTGGACCTGCGACGAATGCAGCAGTCTCTCAATTACTACTATAAAATCATATCGACCCCTCATCATCCGCTACTCTCCATGATTCCTAATCCTGGTCTTAAAAGACTTTATGATGCTCGTCTTATGAGCATCCCACCTTTTCTCACACGAATAAAGACACATTTATCTCTTACTGATCTACGTGATTTGCGGATTGAATCACAAACTTACTTCGCTCATCCGCCTTGGTATGACCCGACACTTGATTTTATATATTCCTTTGCTCAATATGGAAAATCTGACACAACACCTATTGTCTTTCAACAGCTATTTTTATCTCATCGCTGTCAGTATCAGTCGTACAAACCTGTATTCACAGATGGATCTAAATCAGCAGGACATGTGGGCTGTGGAATTATCATGAATAATACATCTTTTAGTTACAGCCTACATTCGTCCTGTTCCATCTTTACTGCTGAAGCAACAGCAATATACTATGCTCTTCAGCAGGTGAATACAAACGACTATCATAAATTTTGTATATATACTGACAGCTTGAGTGTTTTGGAAGCTTTGAGAGGCAATAGTTTTAATAATCATCCTGTTGTGTCCAGAATTCTCAGAGTATTGGAATCCCTTGCTGGCAAGGGTTACCAAATTTTATTTTGTTGGGTACCAAGTCACGTAGGTCTTGATGGAAATGAGAGAGCGGATGCAGCTGCAAAGGCTGCATCAGGTCAACACTTACCATTAGTTCCGCTCTCTGATGTGAGAAAGGGTGTCAAAGCATTTATTTTTTCCCTTTGGCAGGAATCATGGAATATGCAGGTTGTCAACAAGTTACATACTATCATCTCATCTGTCACCTCATTACCTGTTTTACCGCTACGAAGTGCAGACGTAAGATTGACTCGCCTTCGTATCGGACACACACGTTTCACACACAGACATTTGTTTTTAAGTGAATTAAATCCATGGTGTGAAACGTGTGATGAACCATACACTATTCATCATATTTTAATATCATGTCAATATTTTAACCATAAACGTTTACAATTTTTTAAATCTGATATTTTAACCTTGTCTGATTTGTTGGGAGAACCACCCCACAGAAATCTTTTTGCCTATTTAAAGGCAATTGGATTTCTTCATTTTATTTAAACTTTATGAGTTTTACTTTACAATTATACTCATTTTTACAATTATACTAATTTAGATATTAATATATTTATATACACTTATTTTTGTTTTTTAAATTTTTAACGTTGAGTATGGGTTTTGCCAAAAAAAAAGTTTTAATAAAAATTTAATATTTTGGCGCAGCTTGTCCTTTTTGGACCTTGCGCCACAAAACCCAACCAACCAACCATCCCATTACATGTTTTACCTCTACGAAGCGCAGATGTCAGACTGACTCGCCTTCGTATTGGTCAGACGCGTTTCACCCACAAACATCTCTTCTTGAGTGATTTAAATCCTTGGTGGGAAACGTGTGATGAACCATACACAGTACATCATATTTTAATTGTGTGTCCTGCTTTTAACCGCTTCCGCATCTTATTTTTTAATAGTGATATTTTAAACTTACAAGACTTGTTAGGGGAACCACCCCATCGCAATCTGTTTGCGTTTTTAAAAGCTATTGATTTTATTCATTTTATCTAAATTTAGAAATACTTTAATCAGGCATTTTAACTTTTATCCATTATATCAACTTTTAAAAATATTTTATTCACAACTTTCTTAATTTCTGTAAATACGTATATCATTTTAAACAACATTTTGTTTTAATAACTCATAATTTTAAGATTTTAATGGGTCGAAGAAAATGGTAATTTTCACCTCGTGTCTGGCGCAGCTTGTCCTTTTTGGACCTTGCGCCATAAAACCCAACCAAACAACAACAACAACATCTATAAAGTATAGACATCACCCATAATAATAAAATTTGCTTACATAGAATTAAATTGTTTTCATTGTTATTTGATTTATAAAAGTTGAAAATATTTGAAATCGCTGATCCAAATCTTAATCAAATAAACTAGAAATTTATGCATTTAATCAAGTTTAAAAGAATTCATAATTTATTAATTGTATATAAATATCCATTACCAAACTGAATCATTCAGTGAATATAAAAATTATGTTTTGAGTAGTCTCTTTGTATTTTTTAGTTCTAAATTCTATTAATTATATAGTAAAATGTTCCTTTGTTTTTAATTTTTGTATGAATTTTGCTTAACTTTTATTCGATGAATATTTATTACATGTATGACATATATTCAAGTAAATTATTTTAAATTAGTTGAATAATACAAAATTTTTCGAATTTTGAAATTACAGCAATTAATACTATTATCAATTACACACTCTTTGACCTCTTCTTAGATCTGGTCCAGGATAAAAATCTCAAACCAAAAACTATGCAAAAGTCAAACCAGCCTGTTATGACAGACAGTGGCGCCCTTACAACTAATGCTGATAGTCATTTAATCCACCATTATCAGGCTTGCATTGGACACATCAGATGTCTCTTTTTTGATCGGATTGAAAGACCTATTGGAATCTCACGAACTGTATCTCCATACTGGCCTCTCCCAATCATATATCGAACTGTGAGGTTTACATAGGAATGATCTTTTTAATAGTTCCTCCCCTTTTTTTTGAAGATTTATGAGCTTGTGGACTTGGGCTATTCTGTGGCTGTATCCTGAGGAATAGGGCAACTGCAACAATACATTTAATTCCTATTGAAAATTTAAAAAAAATCTTTTTAAATAGTTGAATAATTGGTTTTTATACATATTGTTTATTAAAATTTCTATTTTTTAAAGTTATGCAATTGCTTAATGCTCAGTGTATTGTAGATTTTTGAGTGTATGTTCATGATTTCAAAAGATAGCAGACTAAGGTTGCTTGTTGAATTCTTGAACCATTTCTGCATTGAATACTTGATATAGTTTTTGTTTTCTCTGGCTTTACTAAATTTATAAACAATTTTTTTCAACTTGAGTATTCTTTTTACAGATATCTCAAGTTGATGTGAAACATTTTCTATTTTAATTAGATATTACATTTCATTGATTTTTGATTTCATTTGAAAACTGGTATAGGTAGGAGGGGGAAATTAAGATAATTAGGAACAGTTATTTTAATTTTTTTTTTCTTATTTTTAAACATAACTTGTATTGATAAGAGATAGAAAAAATTTTTCTTCATTTAACTTGTTCAAGAATGATTAAAAATGATTTTCCTCTTAAAATAAATATTGATAAATTCATATGCTTTAAGAGAGGTTAATGTAAAAAGAGAAGTAAATGAAGTTTTTTTTTTTAATTCTAATGCAATTTATACCTTATTTAAACTTTCCAGTTGTTTCATATATATCTTCATTTAGAAAATAATTATAATTTTAAGGCGATTTTCTTACAAAGAAGTTTCTCTTTATTTAGTAACAAATAATATTAATTTTGACCAAGGCTAATAATATTGATCGTACATGTATTTTTTTTTTTTTTTTTTTAACCAATGCTTTTTAAGTTTTCTGGATTAGCAATGTTTTTGATGCAAAATTTTCTAGCATCATAATTATTAAAATAAAGATAATAAGAAAACAGTTATTTACGTTTTTTTTTCATAACTGGTATAGATAGGATGTATAAAAATTTTGAATTAGTTTATAATTTACTGTGTATGTAAGAGAGAAATGTATATTCATATGAATATATAACATACTTTCAGAAATTATTCAATTTTAATTGCGTATTTTGACATTTTTCAAATATATCTAGAAATGTTTGAAACGTCAGAGCAAGACATTTTTTTGACATTTGCGACGCAAAAAATAATGCTCTTTCTTAAGTGCTAAAACTTGTCATACGAGTTGAATTTTGGTCCAGTATTAATTATTTAATGTCCTGCTGTGTTAATCTTTGTTCAAAAGGTCTTGCTTCAAACTCATGAATGAATATGAGAATATATAATATTAAAATCGCCTAATATAGAACATTTTCTGTTTAAATAGGTTTAAAAATAACTACACGTATCAATAAAAAATATTATCAAATGTTTTAATTGATGAGAAGTAAATTAAAGCGTGTTGCTCTAATAGAAAACAGATCTTTATTCAGAAAATACTATAGCTAATTTATTAGTTACAGTGTCGTATAAAAGGATGACATAACACAAAAAAAAACCAATTTCTTATTTCACTGAGAGATTTTTGTAGGATAAAGAGCAACAAACTTGTTCGAGACAAATTTTTTTAAAATGTGTCGTATAGAAAAAAAAAATCAAAACTCAAATGAGCTATAAAGTGATAATGAAATATTAATTTTTAAAGAATTTTGATATTTAAAATTACTTACCAATACAAAAGACTTAGGACAAAAAAAAATTCTAATTAAATAAAGTTTATTATATAAAACTTCTGGTAAAATTACTTTTATTTTTAATAGGTTATATAATAAAAAATTAATAAAATAAATTTAATTATTTCAATAAATATTGTTTAAAATTAATAAATCATTACACCTATATGAATATATAAATAAAATTTATGATATTTTAAATGAAAGAGTGACAATCCAAATTTACTAATTGAATAATTTATATTAAAATTAATGATATTAGTATAATGCTTTTTTTCATTTTAGTTTTTATTTGTCTTTATACATATGTACATTATTTATAAATATTTTAAATTACAATATTTACATATCTATACAATATTAATTTTTGGAACAATTTTTCGATTACTTATATACAATTATTTGGTGCATTTTGGAAATCTTGTACATTTACTAACATTTGATTTTCCTTATTGCACTGTAGATGTTGACTTTTAAGAGAATCATTTGATACTAGATCACTTTTTTTTGGCAAGTCTTTTGAATCACCATTAGTTACAGTTAGTTCATTTCCATCTGTAACGGAATTTTTAATCGACGATTTTTGGAGAATGGTACTAGACTTATGTTTCTTTTTGACGTGACGATCTCTGTTTGATTTTGTCGTGAAATCCAGTTTACACACATCACATTGAAAGGGTCTTTCTTTTGTGTGTGTTACCGAGTGTCTTTTAATAGCACTTTTATTTTTAAACTTTTTGTGACAAGTTGAGCAAAAATATTTATATGAATTTTTCTCTTCATTACTTAACTCTCTACTTGTTTCCAGAGAGTTTCTCAGGTCAAAGTCACTGCTATTTCCAGTCAGTCTTTCACTGCTGCTAGCTTCAGAGTTGTCATCAGCACTCAAATATTGCTTGAAAGTATGAACATTTGCGGTATTAATGAGAGATGATACACTTGCCAGATCTTGATTTTCGACTTCATTGTTAACCATTTCTATTGGATTAACAATTTCTTTACTGTTAGTTGTTAAACATGATTGTTTTCCAAAATTCATTTTACTTATTAATGCTTCTTTTGTTTGTTTAGACAAGATAGATTTACTTTTTTCTCCACCGTTTTTTGAGTCTGTCGGGAAATTACTAGCGTGTATGGAGGGACTTTGTAATAAATGTTTGTTTTTTTCATGGCGTCGTTTATTAGAATTGTTGGCAAATATCGTTGGACAATAATTACACTTTAATTTGGTATTTTCTATAGCTATACTATTGGAAGGATTAGCTTGGGTATCTAGTTTACTTGATTTAAGAAAAGCTGTTCTATCGCTTGCATTATCTTTATAGGAACTTGTTGGAAAACTAGAATTCACCTTTTTTCTCTCTGTTGATCTGAACAAAGTTAAAAAACTTAAGTTTGAAATCCCTGTTTTATTATATCCAGAGTTATCTTGCATCACTGATTCAGGTGGTGTAACGTTATTAACATTTTTAATCGATAGATCCACCGCTTGTATGCATACAGAATTATCATGTATCAACTTAGGTGATTCAACATTGTTAGTCTTTTGAGATGATAAATCTACGGCTTGAGTGGAGAGATCTAATGCTTCTTCTTCATCACCTATGTTTCCGTGATTTGCTCTATATGCATGCATAGCAGGATCATTATTGCATAGTCCATTGATTTGTTTTTCAAAATTAAGAAAACTCGGTACTCTTGAAGTAGTAGGAGATCTCTTAGACATGTCAATAAGACTTTGTGCGGCATCAAGATCTTCTTTTGGGAATAAAAGTTTTGTTTTGTGGACATCAATCAAATGTGAATTTGAATCAGAATCTTTAAATTTTTCTGATTCTTCGTTAACTTTTTTGGAAAGTTTCATATCATTTTTGTTAAGCGTGTCTGGCATGTTCTTTATCCAGTCATTCTTAACAATACACATTCCTAAAGGTGAAACTGCCTTGTGATAATTAGCTTGATGTCTCTTCCCATTATTTTTGTTCACAAATGTCCTACCACACAAGATGCATTTATAAGGTTTGGCAGGACAACAACCCAATGAAGCTCGCTTGTGGTTTTCTAAGTTTATGGAAGATTCAAAGTCCTTTTTACAATACCCACATTTAAATTCTTTTGCAACGTCAGATTCTTTACTTGCGTCACATTTGATGTATGTTTTGGCAAGTTCTGCGGGAATAGAATGACTTTTAATAATGTGCTCCAAAATTCTACATTCCTTTGCGAAATATTCCCTGCATAAATTGCATTGAAAAGCTCTTCTCATTAGGCAAAGTTTGATATGCAATCGGAACGTCTCTTCACTTTGAAATTTTTTTTCACAGACAGTACATCTGTGCACTGGAGCTTTTGGGGATTCTGGTGAAAAACTATAAGAAGTCAGATTGGAATTCTCATTTGAGTCATTCTGGCCAATTTTACAAGCTGCTCTACATAATAACTCTAATGCTGGCGAGGCGTTACTTTTAAGAGATAAATCTGCAGCTACATCTTGATAACCATTTTGATTATTTGAGTCAAAATCACCATTCATATTATTTGCCAAGAAATCTTGACATTCATCTCCAGAATTCGAATGGAATTCATCATTCAATGAATTGTTAAGATCATCATTAATATCCTCTGTATTATCTCCATGTAGATTATTTTCATTTAAATCAGTGCAATCACTGTCACTTCCTTCAGCATCACTATCATCTACACTGTGATTGCTCTGTGAGAAATCCTTCCTCAAAATATTGCTGGAAAATGAATCCTGTGATCCATTGAATGAATTGCTTAGTTTCGCCGAATTGTCTGTTTCACTCTTTTCTTGGATGGTGAAATCATTTTTTTTGCTTGCAGCATTTGTTCTCCTCAATTCGAAGAGAGATAAAAATTCATCCTTCGAATTCATCTCTTGATTGTGATCATTCAATGAACCCGTTGAATTTTTTTTATGATCTTCGAGGTGTAATAGCAGCGATGCTTTTAAAGGAAAAACCTTGCTGCAAGTATTACACCTGTAATGATGCTGATTGGAACTTACTTCCCTCGGCACGTTTTCACAGATGTTTTTTATGACCAGAGGGAATTTCGAACAAGAAAAGTCCATGTAGTTCACATGGTAATTATTGATATCATAAAACCCTTGAATGGGTGTAGAAAAGTGTGGCAACATATGCGATCCTTGAGTGTGCGACAGATCAGATCTATTTGGTTTATTTTTCTTTTCTGCTCTTCCTTTTTTATCATTGTCTTTTCCAGCACGAATGTCTTTTTCTTCCGCCTCATCAAAATTTTCATATACATCTGAAACTTTTTTTATTTTTTCATTCTCCATTACATCGTCATTAATATTGACTTTCTTAAATCGCTTGGATCTCAAAGACATTTCTACATTGTTACTATCTGTTATGCTATCATTCCTACTTGCCGTTCCATTTGGTAATTGGTTTTTAACTTTTCTTTTCCTTCTGGAGTTAACAGAGAGTTCTTCAGAGTACTCAGAACAATTCTGCTCCTCTAATTCTGTGAAGACTTGTTGGTTGGTAGAACCTTTAACTTCCTGATCAATACTCTCCGAATCATTTGTTACGTCTTTGGCGGTTTGTTTTTTGACTAATCTCTCTTCTATTTTCCTTTCAGTGCACTGAGAACTAATTTGCACTTCAATTTCTGTGGCGATTTGATTGTCGGAAGTACTATCAGAGCTATCGGAATTATTTTTTGCTTCTAAATCTGTGACGATTTGTTTGTTGCCAGGATTTCTTGTTGTCTTTTTACCAATAAACTGAGAATTATTTTCCAATTTTGATCCTGTGGTAATTCTATTGATAGGACTTCTCTTTACTCTCCTATTCAATGTAGCCCTGTTATTTCTCAAATTGTTAGCGTTTGAACTTTTCATGTGTGTTGTTTTCACGTGGCGATGCATATTCCCGTTTGTAGTAAACTTTTTATTGCATTTCACGCAATTATAAGGCCTTAAATTTGCATGTGCAAGTAAATGTCTGTCTAATGAGCTTTTAGAACACAGTTCCTTCAGACAAAATCGGCATGTTCTAGTATTCTTTTTATGGTGACTTTTTAAGTGATCGTACTTATCATTTGGATCTTCGATTTCGTAACAGCAAGGAAATAATTTCCCGTTTGGCTCATCATCCTGAAATATGAAAATGTAAAGATTAATATTTAAAAGAAATGTGTTTCTGAAAAGTACAAAACAAAGTTAGTAAATTATTGCTACTTAAAACATTACACTTATGATTGCTCTATGATATGAATTGAATCCAATGTTTTTATTAAATGTAACGCTCTTATTAGCAAACATAGATCAATGATTTTCTGCCTGTGCTATCGTTGAACAAATATTTATATAGATTACTTTTCTTTGAAATAAATTTTTCATTAGCTTAAATAAAATATTTTATATCAATCATTAAGTACTTATATTGTACATAAGTAATATTTCTAGTGTTGGTTTCTATTTCTTCCAATGTCAATTTTGACCTTAATAAACGTGAAAATCGAGATTTTCAGATAAAAAATAAAATAATTTACTACTGATCCTCTACGATGCATATATCTTATATTTATAAAATAGAGGTGTTAGGTTTAATTATTATGCAGTTTTTTGTGCGTAAAATCAACAAGGTGGTGGGAAATGTCTCCCTCTATTATCATCTATTTAAATTTAAGAAAAAATTGGTCTATCACTTTAAATACTTTTTCAATGTTATGAATAGTAATTTTTCCTTCTGTAATAATTTCTTCCTATTTAACTTATTTTATTACAGCTAATGTTTTATACTGTAATAAAATAAGTTAAATAGCAAATTTATTTTCATGACTTAGATGTCTTCACTTCAGTTTTTCTATAATTTATGAGCATAACTATTCATAAAAAAATAATTTGGTCTATCACTTCTATACAAAAAACCAAAAAAAATATGAAGTTTCACATTTTCATTTCTTACTGTTATTTTAGATATACAATTCTATAAGGGTCATAAAAATATGTCACTCTAAAATTATTGTGACAAAATTTTACTTATAAATTTTTACGATTAAACAAAATTGCGTAAACATTAACTGATATTTGTATTCAATATTGTGTAATTGAACCACACGCTCTTAATTTTTATTAAGTATATGTAATACTTAATAAATATAAAAACGATAAGTTTAACCAATATGATATCTTTAAAAGTTTTGGTTATCTTAAAAAGTATATACTGCTCAAAACAGTTAAATGGTATTGAGATAATGGATTGGGGCACTTGGAGAATTGTTTGTTTGAGTAATTAAATACTGACAGATATAATAAGTTGTGCGACAGAAAAAAAATATACTTTTTCGGCAGAAAAAAATACGTTTTATTGTACTTGGGTACAAAAATGAAAGAAACAATTTGTGCACGAGAAAAACAAATAAAAAAGTGTTTCCTTAAAATAAACTCGTCTTTTAGTAGTGAGCATAGTTTCCCCGGATGGTCAGCAACGTTGAACACTTTTAAAGGCATCGAGCTACTGAAACTATTAATGAGGGGTAAATAGTATTCTGGTCCACTCCTCCAGAAGAGATTTTTCTTCGCTCCAGTAGGTTCTTGGAGAGTTTGTGGGGTAGGGGGGGGGTAGATATCTAGCGACTCGTCCGTCTAGAATGTCCCAAGTATGCTCTATTGAGTTCCTGCCAGGAAAATATGTTGGTCATTTCATAAGTATGTTCCCTTTCTTCAAGAGGAAGTTATTCAACAAGTTAACATGATGTGGCATGTAATTGTTGTTCATTAATATGAAGTTATCTCTAATTGCTGCAGCGTAAGGAACTACAATAAGTCTGAAATTCTCATCTCTATATCGTTGACCTGTCAGAGCTCCATTTGGAATAATATGAAAATAAGTGCACCCATCAATGGAGATGCAGCATAGACCATCACTCCCCCACCACCAAATTCGACATTTTGGAGCACGAAGGAAAACTTCTAATGACACGCTCCCTTCAGATGAAACTACGCCTATTATCAGAGTGAAAAGAAAAACGAGATCCTGACAAATCCTGTTTTTCATTAAAAAATATTGCGCCATTCTTTTTTTTCCCCCTTCCAATTCAAATACTCGTGTTTTCTCCCTGCGGGTACTGCGGTGCCTGTTGTGACACATACCATTTGTCGGCGAGCATATAGCCTTACTTCGTGAAGGCGGTTTCCAGCAGTTTGTGTCAAAACTGTGGTGCCAGTAGCCGAGCGAAAGTTTTGAAGAACGGCGTTCATATTTCGATATCTCGGAGTCATTAGCCTTAAATAAGGGTCTTCATTAGGCATTGTTGCACGTCTACGACCTTGCCTTGAATTTCGGCCTGCAGTTTCAAAAATGGTTCCAGATCCTGGAAATCACACAATGTGAAACTCCAATTGCTTCTACTACTTCGAATTGTGTTTGGCCCTCTCTAACCAGTCAACCATCTCCAAGCTTTTAATTCGGTTAAATAATTTCGTTGACACATAACAGTTATCGAAACAACACGCTTACTGAAGGTTGATATTTCTTTTTTTTTCTTTGTCCTAGATTAAACTAAAAACTATATGAAATATATTCTGAAAAATATTATGAAATAAAAATATTATGAAAGTAAAATATTATGGAAAACTGCAAAATTTTCCCTTTTTGAAGTTAATATGTATTAATCTTTGTAAGTAACACATGTTTGAAATACAAAAACTTTACATTCAATTTTTGCATTACTTTCCAAATTCATTGATTACTAACCAATTAACAAAAAAATAATTCAATTAAATCAATACGGAGGAATTTAATTAAATCAACAATAGACAAAGCAAAGCAAATATTTTCTTTCCTTTTCCTTTCTTTTCCTAAAATAATCTTACATAATTTTTTCAAAAAAGTATCTAGTCAGCATTTCGAATTGTCTAACTTAATTTTCTATTATACCTAGCATTTAAATTGACTTAGAATATACAATTTAAATGGTCTCTTGACTTAAAAAAATCCAATTTTCTATATAAATAATAACTTTAAAAGAAATTTTTGGAAAAATTAGTAGTATTAATTTTATGAGAATGACGTTTGTTTTTAAGGATATAAATCTTTTTTACTTCTCTTAGAAGTTTTATAATTGCTCTGCTGTGTAAATAAAGGTATAGTGTCTTAATCAATACATAGAGTTAGTAATATAAAAGTTAGATAAGGGTTTATAAGGAAATGTACAAATTGAGCAGTCTACTTGTTTGTACAAATATCACTCAAAATAATGAAACACATAATTCTGTTAAACTATTGCAACACAAAGCATATTTATTTCTTAAGCATTAAAATTTGAATGTAATAGGAAATACGTCGGGAGATATACACCAAAGTAATTGATCATAAAAATACACCAAAGTGATTGATCATAAAATAATTTCAGTATATAAAATTGCTAACCTGAGTGCTAGCAGCTTCATTACTTGTTCCTTGATCCATGAGTTCTTGAGAGTCTGTTTCTGCAGATTGCGCTGTTGATTCTGGTGAATTATCCACACTTATATCCATAACTTGATTGGAACTGACATCGCTCGTAATCATTCCGGTCATTGTTGTTTTATTGGAATTATCACCTGTAATTTTATAAATTTTATCATTTTAATAATAATTTAAATCATTAAATAATTTTGTGATAGAAATATCTCTATGATTTGTATTTAATATTCTCTGTACGTTCCCTATTTTAATACATAAGGAAATTAATATGAGATAACATTAAAATGTGATGTGTAGGTTTCAGCGTCAATATATAAATTTCCTATCAAAAAAATAAAATTTCTATTATTGACCTCTATAATTTAATATAATTCATTATTAGAAAAGGGAATAATTTGAAATAATTTTTAATTTAGGAATTAAAAATGTTTGAAAAGTGTCATGAAATGGAAATTATATGTTTTCTGAAATGTTTAATATAAGACTTTTATGAAACAATATAAGACTTTTAATCTGTAAGTATTATATATATATATATATATATATATATATAATCTTTTTGACTGTAAAATAATTTTAACTGAAGATTCGAAAACATCTGTAAGGAAAAATTTCAAAATACTTATTGTTAAAATACATGAATATGATAAAATAATTTACTTAAATTAAGAATTCTTGTTTTTAGCTGTTATTACAATATATATATATACTCTAACAGTTTTTAACCATTGTCAAAACATTTTAAAAATTAAAAACACTCAATTTATTTGTAAGCTTAATTCAAAGAAGGGTAAGAGAAAATTCTATGTGTGTGTCTCACGTTTATAAAAATTCACTTAAAAAAAACATTATCTAGAAAATATTTTTTAGCTATTTTTCTCTTTAAAATATTATAAAACTAAATCTTTATGTTTATTTATAGATAATATTTGTTAATATGAAATTTGTATTCACCTGCACTTGTAGGAAAGACCTTTATTTCATCCAAAATAAGTGGTGTCATCAAAGTACCCGATTTATTATTCGGGACCATTTTTATATCTAAAAATAGACATTTTATTTAAATATCGAACATTTTTCAGAAGAAAATATTTCACACTAAAAAACACAAAATAGTCTGAAATGACTTATGAATTCTGAAATAAGATTCGAAAGATGCTTTTTACCTAATTGAAATTATTCAATTTAATCAAACTGTGATATTTTCCCAGCATATATTTGAATTTAGTTTTTATCATTGAGTAATTAAAATTTAAAATTACTCGATAGATAAATATAATTTTTAAAGACATTTTTTTGATTTTTTTTCCCAAATTATTTTATTCCTAAAAAATAAGCTTTCAAATTGTCTTAACACTAAGAAATTTAAAGTAGTTCAGCAATAAAATTGCACTCACATCTAATAAATTCAACCAATTTCATTAATAACTTTCCGATAATGTAAACTGTAAAATAATTTTGAAAACTATATAATGGTGTTTATTTTTAAATTAATTAAATAAAATGTTAATCTAATAAATTTCGCATATTTATTACGTATAGAATTCTAGAGGACAATATTTGATTGCATTTTTATATGAGCTTTTCATTGGCTTATTCACTTCTAGCCGTAACACCAGCAACACAAAGAAGAACATTTTAATAAGCATATTCATAAAAGAGATGTTTTATATTGTACTTAATGCAAAAATTCTTCAAGAATTTATATCGAGGAAAGTGCTTGGGAATTTTCCAAATTTCCTTATTGCAACATATATTATTGTAACTCATAAATCTATTATCTATGAAATGTCTCTAGGTAAGTATTCTAAGATGGTTCTTTATATGATTCTTACAATAATTTTTAGTTTTTAAGCTACATACTGTGTAGCGTGTATGACAAGAAAAAAATATTTTTGATTATAAAATATTTCTGTCTGAAGCCTCCCTGATGATTAATGATAAATTTGCTAACTGTTGATTAATGATAAATCTATTTATTGAAATATCATTCATTTAACAAAAAATCTAAATGAATTGCGTTGTGAAATGGAAGTATCAATCCAAAAATAAATTCAATTATATAATTATAAGATGAGCTTTTAGGATAACTTTAGTTAGAATCTTTAAAATATTTCGAAATTTAGAAACATTTTGTCATTTTTCGAATTTATTCCATTTAAAATGAAAAAAATTGTCAAAAAGTAACTGTGAAAAGAACACTTTATTTAATACGAAGGGAAACTTTAAATACTCTCTGCGAAATTAAAAATATCATATTTAAATTTAATTGTAAATTATTCATGACTACTCATAAAAACATGACCTAAAGATATAAAAATGTAAATTTTAGAAATGTAAATAAAATTTTTACGAGAAACAAATGAGATTAGAAACTTAACAAACATTTCATTATGCGGCACAGATTGTTGTAAGTTTAGTTATAATATTGCTATAACAACGTACTATCAGAATTTGTTATTTCATAAAATTAAGGTAGAATGAAATTTGCATTATTATTATTAACGTAATACGCGCGATTATATAAATAATTTTGATTATTACTAAATTTAGAACTGTAGAGTGTAAAATAATTATTTCTTTAATAATTTCATCAGTAAAATTATTTTAATTAAAATTTTAAGGTAATGTTTTTCTTAGCTTTGAATTGTTGAGCTTGGGTTTTTTGCAAGGTTTTCTTTAAAATTAAATTTTTGGAGCAGCTTGTCCTTTTTGGACCTTGCGCCATAAAACCTAACCAACCAACCTCAGCTTTGAATTCGAAGTAAGAAAAATGGCTCTAATTTGATAATCATCTTATAAAATGAATATGTATATATATATATATAATAATAATAAAATAATTAATTATCAAATAAAATATATGAAGAAACCTATCTTAATCAAAAAATAAAATTAGAAACTAATTTTAGAAATTTAGAGCTATAACCTGTTTGAGTAGTTAATTTGGATTTTTCAGGCGGAATTTTATTTACAATTAATAATACATCTGTTTTTCTTTTTTAATACCCAAGCACTGAGGGAATTTTACGCTTCTATACAGCAAAGGGTGGAATGGATAGTTTTTTATGTAGTGGGGCACTCTGTGGGTGTGACATCTTTCCTCAAAGCAGGTTTGTTCTTCACAATTTAGAAGTAGAGATTATGTAGAAGACATTCATATTTGATCTGCAACTCCCAGAAATATAATTTCACACGGTGCATTTTGCAATCGTGATCTATTTCATGTGCCCAATAGTTGAACATGACGAATCTTCGGGTAGGTTGAGAACAAAATTCACTACAATTCAGTAATGAAAGACATTTGCTTACTGATATTAAAATAATCAATATGGAATAGATGTCGATCTTGAAAGTAATAAAAATAAGCTTAACTAGCTAACTTAAAGATAGAAATACGTCATAGAAATTTTAATTAAAATTCAAATAAATAAAAAATAGTCTACTACTGAAATCCTGATTATTTCTATACAAGTGAAAATTTCTGGAATTTCATGCTTTACTAGTGTTAACATGATATACAGACGTATATATGTTTAAATATAAATTTATATCAGAAACATAACAATCGGTTTTAAACTACAGTTACACATATAATATCATAAATTATATGGAAACTCTATTTTATACATGTAATACCAATTAAATATCTAGATAGGCTAAATGGATTAGAATCAACGAATTTTTAGAAATCATAAACTTCGAATTTTAAAAAAATCAATGAATTTTCAAAAATTATAAGAAAATCTTTTATAATTCTAGAGGATATCAATTCTATTATTAAATTATTTGTTAGATCCCACTATAGTATTTTTTATGAGATTTCCGAACTATTTTTATAACTTAAAATAAACTTATTTAAATGATTACAATAAAATATAACAAATTCCCAAATTTTAAATTTTCAAAATTTATTAAAATGAATTCTTTAAAGATATTCATATATTTTATAACTAATTAAACTGGTGTTCTTTTATTTGTGCAATTAAAGCATCTGAATGCAAAAATTTACATAAATTCCATTATATATGCATCTTTATTAGTAGAAATAATTAAAAATTTGAAATGTTTCAAAATTAAATATAAACAAAAAAATACATTCAATACTTTAAAAAAAAAAAAAAAAATCGATTCCCAATTCTGCGATTTATAAATTCCGTAACTGGTAAAAGATGGATTTTAGCATTTTATTTGAAGATAAAACCTATGTGTAATCAGAAGATATGCATACTCTATTTAAATAGCATTTAAGATGGAAGTATAGTATAGTTTTACGTAGACTTTTAACTACATAAAAGATTTGTGTGTGTGTGTGTGGAATTACAACTTCACTTCTCTTTATTTGTTGCACCTGGTGTTCGATTGACAATTTTTCTAATTATCATACAAAACTTCATCGACTAAAATTATTCTTTTTCATTTCATGGCAATATACAAAATTAGCTAAAATAAGGTCAATAAAATTTTTTCTAATGCTTGAAGATTATTTCTTTTGTTATGGCAATGCTGGGAGAATATTATTTTTCCGTTCAACAGTTCATTTTGGGATCCTCTTTGGGCGTGGATGCTTGTTCCGATCCTCAGTTTAAAGAACGAATGGATCAACCTCGCGTGCAAAAAGTGACTGCAGAACGACAAATTAATTTTTCTTGTAAGATTTGTAATCAAATAGTTCTTATTGAAAATCATTGAAAAATGATTCTATTCCTTTAAAAAAATATATGTTTTAAAAATCTGTTCAAAAATATGTTCTAAAGTTATACATTCAAAAAAAAAAAAAAAAAAACCCTTTTATAGTTTATTCATTCAAAAGTCTAGCATGGAGCAAGAAAAAACAAAAACGCTCCGATATTTTATTTCTTAAAATTTTGGATACTTTCTTTCTTTCTTAGATTTCATTGTGATTTTTAAAAATTCTAACGTAATTCTCCATTATTGAAAACTCTAAAATCCAATTTTAATTGTGCAATCAATTTTAATTCATTAAAATACATGATAAATTAAAATAATCAAACTTATTCTGATATTTCCTAAATTACATGAAAAACATTTTAACAGAATTATTTTATATGGATCGAAATTTCATATTTTAAAATAATGCATCTCAATTTTTTAATTTTACGTATTTGTAAAAATTTAATAATTTATATAACGCATAGATTTATATATTACTTAGAAGACATCAAGCTAAGGTTGCGCCAAAATATCAGCTTGTAAATAACCATTAAATTTAAAATAAATCGAAAATAATATAGAGAGATTTCAAAATAAACCTTCTAATTCATCTTTCTATAAGCTATAATTTCACATATTTTTTTTAATTTTATATTACGTTAGGCAAATTTACCTACTTAAATTATTTTGTTTGTGGCCACTCTGCATTTCTCATTTATTAAGTACACTTCTTTTGATTCTTTAAGAATTTTTATTCAAATATTCTCAAAAATATTATTTTAATAATGATACTTAATATCTAAATAACACAATATGTAATTTTACATTTGAATAAATACATGATCTCAAGGTATAAGCTACATTCAGAACAATTTCTTAAAATCTCAATGTCATCTTTTAATTTATATTGCTTTTCCAAATTTGCCCTCAAAAATATATATAACTATACTTCATATATACATACTTTTCAATATTTGTAAAAAACATTGAAAAAAAAACGCTACTGAAAAATAAATTAGAAACATTAAAATTACTTGTGAAAATTTTATTGATAATTGGTTAACAAATTTACTTGCTTTAAATATAGATTTACAGACAAAAAATTATTAATTTGAATTTTTTAAATATTTTAATCAGGAAATCGTAAGCTATAAATTACGACAATAACATTCAAATTTGTTTAAAATGTTTTTAGAAGTTGTAGATTCACATGATCTGTAAAATTAAAAGAAATTGATCGATATATTTTTTTCATTTCTAATACAGAAGCTATTATAAAAAATGAATTTTGAAGAAAAAAGGCATTAATTATTTCATTTAACTTATCATTAATACGATTTATATTTAAGTTACAATTTGATTAGTTTCCACAGATTTCAAAGGTATTTTTAAGTAACAGAATTTAATTACTGCAATATATGTATATAACTAACTGTCCTATACGTTGGGAAACATAAAAATGGTACATCATACCTAAAAAATGCTGTGCAGATGCTTTCACTTCCATCCCCAGGTAGGGTTGAATGGATTTCGCGGGAAAAAGACGAGGGTCTCTTCTTCCAAACGATAGCGCACCACACCCCTTTTCCAATTTACGAAAGTCGATGAAATCCTCAATTTAATTTCATTGAAAGCAGAATTGAAAAAAAAGGGGCCCCTTTTAAGATGTGCTATGTTGAGAGACCGAAAGAAGAATGTCGGAAAGGGGCTTCTCCTGGCATCAAACTGGTTGCTAAGGGCAACCATCCTGTACACAGAACTGGTCACTGCAGCACCCCAGATGCAGCGGATGAGAAGCCGATCAATGGATGATGGCCACACCTGTGCTCCCCTCTCTTCCCCGCATACCCACACCTGAGGTATCTTTCCAGGTACACCCCCTGAAAGAGGCCCTGATGCATCCGCAACCTCCCTAGCCGAACGTGGCCGCAGTTGAGAACGGGAGGACTTTCGAACAGTGCTCCGCGTCGGAGGGAAAAGGTGATTCTAAATTGCGGATGGCCTGAAGGGTGTGGCTCGTAATCCCGGTTTTCTCTGTATGGAATTAAGGAATCTTCGAAAATTTTTAAGGGGGGTCATATCTGAATTTTGAGTATTATTCAACTTGGCATGGAATCTTCCATAAAAGCCCTTATGAATCCTCATAAAAATTTTCAACAGACTGTTAACTAAATGTAGGTTTGATTTTTTCTCACATCACATTTTGCATGTTTACATTATATTCATCGTTTATGAGTCACATTTTATGTGACATATAAAACAAAAAACAGATTGTATAATCACAAGCAAGAAATATGTGATTGCATAGAGCATTATCAGCGTTTTTTCTTTTGTGCCGTCAAATAGTTTACAACTATAAATAACATTTTAAATGTAGAATATTAATTAAAATTGAATACATATTGTTTGAAGAATAATTGATGAATTTAGCATTCTTCAATTCAGAATACTACATTTATGTCAAAAATATACAATTTCAAATTTAACTTTCATAGGCAACATAATGACATGATATTCATGAAATGAGTAACCTATCTTTATACTTGGTTGACATAATTATTTCTATTCAGTGGTTAGTGCATTCTTATCTGAGGACCAAGTTCATGTTAATAAATACCCATCTTAAATCATAATAAATCACCCTTGTTTGTAGACTCGTTTATCAATTCAATCCACAAAACCCTAAATTTCAGTTAATAGCGCTACATGAATTGCCACAAACATGAATTTCAATTAATATTTAGACTACTGAGACTATATAGAATAGTTATTGTGAATCATAAATAACACCAACAATCAATATGAAATATAAGGCAGGCACAAGAGTAGTGCAGAGAAACTATGGTCATATTATAAAAATGACCTCCAATATTTTCAGTTATTAATAAAAGTTATTACGTGGAATTGAATAATTCTGATCTCTCGATTGAATATCTAATCTTTAACCTAAGATCCAAAATGTTTGAAATTGCTGTTGGAGATTGGTTTTAATTTATTCTTTTGATGTATAGGTTTTAGACAAATTTTGATATCCTTTTCCTAATAATTATAATTAATTTCCTTGTTCAGCACTTAATTACTATCAGGGCTAATTCTATATTTTTAGATTTTTCAATATCTAACTATTTGTTAAAGGTCCATTTTTTGCTATTAATTTTTTGACTGTATTAAGGCACTTAATTTGAATAGTATGAACACAAGAAACAGTAATGGCAGCAAGCTCAATATCTTTTATCAGTGTTGAAATTTAACAGTCAATGTCTGACTCGAATACCTTTGATAACACAACATGCCATTAATGTCATTTCCTTTTCTGCGACCACAAACCTATTTTTTGGAGTTTAGATTGTTATAAAAAGGTTGTTTTGTTAGATAAGTCATGATTATATTGGGTTGTTCGGAAAGTCATTTCATTTTTCCCACCTGAATCAGTTTTTAGATATTGAAAATTCAAATATTTTATGAGTATGAAATAATACTACGACCAGAATATGATGGTAAAAGGTTTTGGATTAGAATTAAATACACAATTCAATGAAATATTTATTCATTATGCGTTTTTCATTTTCATATAAAATGAAATAACTTTCCGAACAACCCAATATTTTTTAACGCAAAATGTCTCTTCGTGGATCCAACATCATTGCCTTGTGAGTTCGAGTTATTAGCAAAGCATTTTGTAAACAGCTTGTATTTATATGATATGTGTGTGAACTTGGTCCTCTGGTCAGATCTTAACCATTTAACAGATTAGGACTGGTTACGTTCGGCCACTTTGAAGATAGTTTACAGTTATTTAAGTACTTCACATATTCTAAGAGTCATGCAATTTTCAAAGTTATAATGTACCGTGTTCAAAATGGCTTGTGAGTTTTTTCTTTTTCTTATTATTTTTGTAAATAGAAAACATGTAATTATTCTATACACATTAAAGTTGAATTGATGAAATGTAAAAATCATCATTCTTATAAAAAAAATAGTTTCAAGCTTTTAAAATTAATTTAAATATTAAAAAAATAAAATATAACTGCATAAAATTTTATTATTTGTGTCACATTCGAACAATATATTAATTTAAATCGACATTTTTTTTAGGACAGAGCTCTAATAAAAACAAAATAAAGCTTTTTTAAAAATGGTAGAAAATATATTAAACTACATCATGCGGAAACTCGAAACTAATGGATCCAGAGGAAAAGCAAATAGTTAACTAATTCATCACACACATAAATTTAATTTTCTAAGACACACCTACAATACTATTCATGACGTATGGAAACTTCAATTTAAAAAGTGATTCATATTAAATTTAAAAAAATTCAATTACTTTATCCGTTTCAATTTTTAAAACTGCTTACAAAAGTAAATAAACTACCCTGTAATACGTGAAAAGGAGACCAAAAAGAGGCCCTAATTGGATTGAATAGAATAAAATACACACGTGGTTGAATGGAATCAAGTGTTATGATCCTCTTTATCTCCTATCCTCTCGATCCCCCCACTTCGAGACAGCATCTCTCCGAAAGGCCCCAATCGTATAAAACGATTACTCAGCGATAACCATCATCGTCATCGCGACTCTTTCATCACTCATGAATAAACCCCAACTCATGTGGCCGAAGAGAAAGCGGCGAGAATAAATAGAGAGAACAGCCATCATACCTTGTGCGTGACGAAGTTGGCTAGGGAAATAATAACTATCCTTCTCTTTCCCTCCCCCCCCCTTCCTCGATCCCGTCATCACCATTCTGGCTGAGGCATCGTTTGCCCATCATCCTCAGTCGAAAAGATGCTTCGGAAGGATACATAAAATGAGACTTTTCTCCCTCCTCCGCTCTGCACCCCTTTTATCAGCCGCTAAGTGCTATTAGTGTTAAATGTCCTACTAACAAGGTGATTCCCCCAATTTGCACTTATAAGGGGGAAAAAGGTATAAAAATCCCTCCGCTTCGCCACTTCTGAAAAATTGGCGATAAAAATTTGGAATATGTTGGCATCAATTCTAGCCTTTTGATTTTATGATAGCTGTCTCTCCTCGGTGACAATGATAGCATAAAATCCCAAGGTTCCTGAGTTACAGGATAAATTCAAAACACATTTTGAATATCAGATTTTATGTGATAAAGTAACTTGTCAATTTTACAATTTTTAAAAATATGTTTTTTATTATCGTTTATAACATATTCTGATTAGATGAAATAACATTAATGATTTAATAACCATAAGCAACGGAGTTTATCAAAAAGTCTTGTCCGTTAATTTTTACAGTGTTAAACAAAATATAAATTCAGAAAATAAACAAATGAAAATGCTCATATTTTAGATGCTATATTTTAAAATTCCAGCATAAAATAAATAAATTAATAAGATAAAGTTTCTATTATGGTTCAATAGTAACTTTTTAGGTACTCAATAATAGGCAAAATTTGACAAAAAGGTGATTTATAAAATTCATTTTTTATTAAATAGATACTTTGTATTTTCAATGAAAAGACATTAAATCCTAAAATTTCTACATAAAGTAAAAATAGATTA
Organism: Latrodectus geometricus; assembly: GCA_026290005.1. Taxonomy (NCBI): domain Eukaryota; kingdom Metazoa; phylum Arthropoda; class Arachnida; order Araneae; family Theridiidae; genus Latrodectus; species Latrodectus geometricus. The sequence goes on from JAPDSC010061114.1 coordinate 93,813, forward strand.
TCTAAATGCATTTATTTTTTCAATTTAAGTAATATTTTAGATTTCAAATACATAAATATTGAATTTGTCAACACATTTAAATTATTATTTATTTTTATAATTCATAATGACTGATAAAATAATCTTTCCTTGTATTGGCAAATTAAATAAAAAAAAATTCCATTAAGAGTTACGATTACATTTATTTTAAAAAATTAATTTCTTCAGAAATTACAGTGATTTTATTCTTAGAATTTTAACATTAAAGAAATATATTTTAAGGCTAAAATTATAACACGTAATCAAACTGTTACATAAATAATATATTATAATTCATATATTCTAAATATTAGATTGTTCGGAAAGTAGTTTCGTTTTTTCCCACTTGAATTAGTGTTTTGCTAGTAAAAACCAACCATTTATAAATGTTGAATCATGGTTCCAGAAAACTACCAGAATGTTGGCAGAAAGTATTAGAATAGAATTGAGAATATATATAATTCAATATAATACAAATATTTATTTGTTATGAGTTTATCATTTTTATTAAAAACGAAATTACTTTCCGAATAACCCAATAATTTTCAAATCTAATTAAATTTTGATCTTGTAATTTTCCTATAAATTTCTTTAAGCAGAATATGTGTTTCGAAAGTTAATATTTAAAATATTTCTAGGATATATTCTTAAAAATTCATATATGACATTTATAAAATATTATTAAGAAATATTTCAAAGATGAATTATAGCATTCAATCAAATATTGTATTGTATTGTATAAATATAATATATCCATCCTACTTTAGTTATATAAATCTTTTTGCAATTTTTTTATTTATTTAAGCAGAACAGATTTTACAATTAACATTTGAAATATCATAACTTAACATTTTCCTAAGAGAAAACCCCTTCTTCAAAAATTAAAAAAATAATTTAAGTGGAGGCAATATTAATTTTTATTCTTTCTCTCGAATCAATTAACATCATAATATATTTCGATGTTGCTAGAAATTTATTTATCTTAATATCAGTTGAATTTTTGAGCAATAGATATTCTTAAGAACATGATTAAATAAAATTGAAAAAACACTAAAATGTCTAAAATCAAAAAAATTTTTGTCCTCAATAGTTTATTGAATGTGTCACTTTTATAAAATAATTTAAACAAAAATATATCCTTTATTTATTACTTTTGATATATAATAGCAAGGGTGATTAAATAGATTAAAATAATGTGAAATGCTATAAGACATTTAGTTTTAAGTAAAATAATTTATAATTTTCAAAAGTAGTTTTATTTTAAAATATATTGTAATGAGTCAATAAAAAATTAATCGTTTGTCTGTATATTATTCTTGATAAAAATTAACGTTTTCAATAAAAACTAAATTCGCAACATGAATTAAATTAATTTAGAATTTTTCTTAACAATTTATTAATCAAATGCAAATATAAGCACATTTTTTAATATTAAAATAAGTATCACTATTTAAATTTTAATAAAATGATATTGTTTTGACAAAGAAACAGAAACTCCGATCAATAAATTTCAAAAACAATTTATAAAATATATACTTTTTACACATTGTTTTAAATTCTTATATAAATATTCAAAAACGTGTTCTTAAATTCATATTTTCTGAAAATTCTAGAAATTAACTTTATTGTTTGATATCCATAAAGGAAAATAGTTCATACATAAAATTAAAAACATCCGCAGCAATGTTTTTCCGTTTAAAATTAACATATTTTTTTAAAGAAATAAGTTAGTACAAATTGAATTTAAATCTATATCCATTTTTTATAATTATTTAAAATGGTACTTTAATAATTATTTTCCTTTATCAACTTTACTTCATATAAAATCTCTTAAATTAAATAAATATTATCTCGCTTTTTTATTATGAAGATCCTTTTAAAAATTCTGCATTACATTTAAAATTTATGGAAAATAAACTTAATTTTATTTCAACTTAGCATGCAGTAATGCACGTTATAATATGGCATAAATTCATAAAAATGAAATAACTAACCTTTACAATATCAATCAGCAAATGATACAGGAAGATCGAAAGAGTAATTGATGAAAATTATTCTAAAACTTCAAATTGATTGTTTCTTGACAACCAAAATCGATCCACTAATGAAGACCACGCAGTGAGATTTCTGAAAAATAAATTAACAATGTTAGCATTAAAAATTCACAAATAAATAAAAATAATTTTAAGCAATACAATATTAAGTGAAGTGATGATAATGAAACAAATGAACAGTTTTCATTACTTTAATCTAGCCAATCAGAAGTCTATAATTCCGGAAAGTACGAATTCCACCTTTTACAATATCGGAGCGGGGAAATCGATATTAGGGAAGACGCAACTCCTTCGCCGAGGAATCCACCCTCCTGCGCCCGCGCAAGGATGCTTAGACCGGCGACATCGAACTTACACCTCCCTAGTTCACCCAGTTTTCTGACTCATGTGGAAACTCTTAATGTTTTCATTGACTAAAACGAAATTGATTGCTTGCTTACGCTAAGGAAATTAGAAACCTAAACAAATCTTTTTCAAAATATACCCAATGAAGAATCATATTTTTATTATTAAATCAACCTTCAGTTTTTTTTAATGGTATTGACATGATTTAGATAATTTGTCAATTTTTCAAATCAAAACGGACTAAGTAATCAAAAATGTTTGTAAATCAGTAACTAAAAAAATGCACATTTTCATTATTTCTTTCTCTCTTTTTTTGCAATAGTTAATAGAAATTATTAAAATTTTGGCTTAACACTAATCATTAATTAAAAAAAGTGATTAAAAAATTTTTTGCAATATTTTTAAAATAAAATTATTATTTAATTGAATATATAAAAACATTTAACTATATTAATGTTTAATTAATGTAACGTTTGATTTTAGAAGGCGATTAAGACAAGTTATTTTGATTTTTTGGAGATTGGTGATGGAAAAAATAAAGGTATCACTTCATCCTATGTTGGATTAATATATTTTAATTGCATTAAAGTTTTAATTTATAATGTTTAAAATTATTAATTCTTCTTAGTCAATTGAGTTGTTTTAAAATGTTGAATTTAATGTGTTAATCTTAATAAATAATTTATTTAAGTCGCAACAAGAATTTCATTCAAATAGATTTTGCTTGGAAAAGTTTCAAATTTTATTTCACTTGAGATCTGCTGATTTTTCATTTTATTTATTTTTTCCCCCTTATTTATGTAGAGAAACTGATTTAAGATCCGGAATTGCAGATAGAACATTTCAGTGATGATTGAAATTTGACAAAGCGATTGCTATTTCATTTCTTAACGAAATTTCATATCAGAAGCGCAGACACGAGGTTTATGAAATTGTGTCCCACTAACAATCCGACGCATCACCTGCGAGGAACGGAGTGACGCATCAATTGCGCGCGATTCTCGTGACGATGACGAGTCGATGCTGATCGCTAAAAATCCTCGCCACAGCCGAATTCCTGTCATTAATTGCAGCTACAAACATCCTCCTCGCAGCGATCCAAGTCTACAGAAGGAAAAAGTGGTTATATCTAAATAACGTCGGAAATGGAGCACCGAAAAAAGAAAAGATAAAAAACGTTTCGAAACGGTCGAACACGTCGCGGATAAAACGGTGACTGGAATGACGTCACAACAGCCATCGGTTTTATTTTATTTTTGGTTAGTTGTCTTTCCCATTTCGCTATGGAAACGCACGGAATCGTTCGCAAGGAAAAAATATCGACAGAAATCCTCCAGCACGCGGATGCCCAATGCTTCTAAAATATCCATTCACACATCCGGTTAGTGAAACAACTCGCAGGTAAAGAAATGTTATGCGAGTCAAGTGAAAGGACTAGATGCTCATTTTTTTTTTTTTTGTGCGCATGACTAATTCATTTAACATTGCAATCAAAAATGACCTATTTCAGTTAAATAAGGCTGAGATTTAAAGCATGTTTAGCGATGATTCACCGTTTTAATAGTCCCCGATTTGCATAAAAGCTTTTGTTTGAAGTTTAATAACTTTTATATTAAATCCTTTAAAATTGAATCATCAGTAATTTTACTAACCAATACTGAATTTCTATCTGATTTTTTTTAAAATTTAAAATAAAATTTTACAAGTAAAACAGAATATATATATATATACAGCATTTCTTACTTACAAAGATTTATGAAACAATTATTTACATATCAAATATAAATATATAACTATGCTACTCGATATGATATTATATTTTTTTAACTTGTATTATTACAAATCATACAAAAAGTAACATGATCAAAAAAGAGTTGACATAAAAATATTAATAAAAAATGTTATATTTTAATTATTCAACTTAAGAAAATTAAAATGAAAATTATTTAACTTTAGAAATGAAAATACAGTTATTTTAAAAAAATGGTGTTTCAAAAACAATTAAATTTCATTTTAATTATTCTAAAAATAAATATGAAGCAATGTATTCATTATAACTCTATTAACATTCATTATAACTCTATATCATTATTATATTACTACATTATAATATTTCATATATAGTTATGAAACATTATTTTTAATTAAATATAATTATAATAATAAAAAAATGTTAACGCTAAAATTTCATCATTAGCTATTAAAATAAAAAAAAATGATTTTTAACTATTTAAAATAAAAAAAAAATGTATCACGATATTCTTATCTTAAAAGAAAAAGTAAATTTTATATATTCGATAAAATTATTAGAAATTAGAATTCGTTAACTAGACAAATCAAAAATTTTGGATTTGGTTTAACATAAAATAAAGCCTAAAGAAATTATGAGTTAAATTTTAAGAAATCTATTGAAATATAATAAACATTATTTTCTTTTAAATAATAATAGTGCATATAAAATAAATATGCAATCAAAATTTTATTATTTATTTATAATTCCTCAACATGTGCCAGGCTTTTTTTCAAGTTTTTTTTTTCTTTTCTAGATATAAGCAAATAATAATTATTGTAAAACAGCAAGTCTTGAAAGTTTCATAAAGCTTATAGAAGATACATGTTTATACAATAAAACGAAAATTATCTAATAAAAGTCACAAATTTTATACATGACATATAGAAATCACATGCCCATATTATTGATATATAAATCTATTTTAAAATAGCACGCGGAATATATTCAAGTATTTTGACTGAAATATGCGCGAAACAGAAATATATAAAAATAATCATACCAATAGATATTTGGTTGTAAACCATATTTTATTATTTGAAACTAATGTGAATACGTTTTCACTTTAAAGAAATTGCGATAAATTAAGATACAACAAAATATGGATGAAACACAATATAAAATGAGTAAAAAATATTAAAATGGATATTATGATATTTACATTATTTGTTGAGGAAATCTATGTGTTATATTTAAAAGTTACATAACTATACAGTTTAAATTCAATAACCACGTGTAACCACTTTTACCAATATAAAGGATAAAATATAATATAAAAATGCTTATTAAATTATATATATAAATAAAAATTAAAGATATGAAATTCACAGACTAAATTATAGAAAATCACCAGTTTAATGTACCTAAACACTATTTAAGTCTAATTTACACTGTAAGTAAGGATGTTATCGCCATTTTGTGATATTACCTTTATTCCCAAGATGAATCGCCATGCTGTCTTTAACGTTAGCATCATAAATAGTCATCAGAAAACGAATACCTTGAACGTATTATGTGTATCAAAAACAACAATTTTTATAGAGATACACTAAAAAAATATAAAAAAAAACTTGAAGGAAAAAATAACTCTCTAGTTCAAATAGAAGAAGACTGGCATAGTTGTAAGCTCAAGAACAAATGATGAGAACTTAAGGTGTGACTGTGTTGAGAGCCGTGTCTTCCCGGCATCTTAGAGTTGGCGCAGCTTGTCCTCTTTGACTCTTGCGCCACAAAACCCAACCAACAAACAATCAACCGGCATCTTAGAGTGGCTCCTTCATACAATAGCTTCTCTACTATTGGCCACAAAGTTCCATCCAACTTCTAAGTACAGCGTCATACGTCACAAAACTTGTCTTACTAGGGAGGGGGGGGAGTCACTCCCTAGTGATCCTCAAGCCCTTGCGATGATTTTTAGACTCATACAATTATTATTTTTTGAAGATCCTAACTGTACATTTTCGTGTATTTGTTTTCTTGAATTATCGAAACGAAATTAACATCAACAATCCTATATAAACTTTATTCCGTTGCATGTACTTATGCATCCATTGCTCAATTCAAAAATGAATAAAATACACAACCAAGCAGAAATAGGATTTCACTTAATTAGTGTATTAAAAGAATTAACTATATTTAATTGTAATAAAAAAAATTGTGTTGAAATTACAAACTGTATTAAAAGTTCTTAAATCTATTGGAAATTTAACACCAGTTGTTTAAATTTAGGGGATATATTTTCGATCAGATTTTAATCTCCACATTGAACGTTAAATTTCTTGCCCCACATTGGATTTGTAAATTCTTGGCGAACAAACATTGTGTATCCGCCACCATCATCCATATTCAACCCAGCACACAATATAAGAAATGTGATTGTTACCATAAATGCCTATGCAACGAAACCTCATTGTATTTTCCATATTAGAAAACATTGATTGTAAGTTATCTTTAATATCTGCCTTGATCACCATATTCCTCGACATGTGAGGCTTTTGTTTATTCCAAGAGTACATTTTTTATATGGATCTAAAAATTTTGCTTTCTGCATGTTATTTTAATGAACATTTTTAAGAGTTTCTAAATAAAAACATTTTATTGTCAATGTTTTCCTTCTATTTTACTAATTACGTCAACTTAACTTAAAACTAGGCTTATTATGGATTTTAAAATCTAACGAGCTCAAAGTATTCACCTAACAATATCCACAACAAATCTAATTAAAACAAAAAATTTTTAATATGTATTTGTTTTATTTCCATGAACATTAAGCTAAAATAAATTGCTAAATTACACAAACTTTTATAAATTTATCTAATTGATAATAGTTATGATTTAGAGATTATGCATCAAAAATATACATTTTACAAGCAGTTATTTTTTTCAAAGTTCATTCTAAATTTCTTTTTATAAATATTAGTCAATATATGAAATCGGTAAAAGTTCTCACGTATATTAAACTGAATTCTTATCTAATTAATATACTAGATAAGAATTTTAGTATAATAATAATCTTAAGTAAAAAGTAATTACCCAGAAAGAAAAATAAAGTAATGAAATCCGTTACGTAATATTGATGCGTTAAATCTAATCAATTATTACACTTTTCAATATAAGTAATAAAAATGAGAAGGGAATTCTCTAAATTTTTCTCTTAGTATTTTTATATTAATTTCTAATTTGGAAGAGTTAAATAATAAAAACAATTTAAAAGAAACAATGTCCTTACTTTTATGATTGGCTAATAATTCTTAATACTTGTGAAATATAATTACGTAAATAAGATGCAGTATGAATATTGTAGAATTCTGATACAATACATTCGTGAGGTCAAAAATTACTGTTCAGAAATCTCATACGGACTACCCCTACAAAGACTTAGGATGAAAATGATCTGAAAAATCGGTACTTGGAATGTTCAATCTTTTTACAGGGTAAGCTTTGAGAAATAACATTGAAAAAGACCTCAGTGTGATCGGTCAATGATTGAGGGAGTACAATAATGTCTGACAAAACAAGATAGGGAAAAACATGTTGAGACGACCTTGGCCAGTCTCCTGGGCTATAACACCGAAGAAATCAATAATAAAACTAAGTTGTAACCATTTTTTTTTTTTTTTACCAATTTTATAAAATGTTATAAAATTGTTTCAATTTAAAAGAAAGGACATCAAAATCTATGTTATATAAACCAACATATATAACGCGAAATATTCAGCAATTTCTTTTAATTATCTTACATGAAAATAAATATATTGTGATGAATATTAATAAACTTATTTATCCCTGTTTTTATCTAACTAGATTCTTGTTTTTGAAAAAAATTTATTACTTGCATAGAAAAATTTTATTTAAAAAATGGAATTCAAGGAATTTTTTTTAGATTACGTTACTTCTTACTTCAAGAATGAAAAACATAATTTTTGTTAAAATATTTCGTAACATTTCTTCATTTAAATTTATAATTATAAATCAGTACAAACAATGCATTCCGTGTCCCGCATGGTCTCAAAATACTTTATTTTCGTTGTTTTAGGTTCGTTGGTTTCTATTTTTTCTATACTTTTCACTAAAATAGTTAATATATTACTTTCAAATTTCCAATTTTAATAGATGTTTCTAAGATACTGTGTTTTCATTCCTACCTGCCAAGTAAAATAAAATAATTGTTTAATAGATTTCGTTACACACTCGGTTATTTATAATGCCTGAGTTGTCAAACACCAACTCCCTTTAGCATTGGGGGGGGGAATCCTGCTTAGACCCTGCTTCTAAATTACAGACTCCCACCTGGTTTCTTCGGCCTAACTGGTAGGGCATAACTCAGAGCAAGGTACAGGAAACCATGCTGGTGAAGCAACACAATCTTAAACCATATTAATTTTAACCACGTTTAAGTGACACGGTCTTATTCCTGCTGCGTGGAATGCAATAGCTTGAGGTGGAACAATGGCTTGTTCCACCTCAAGCTACTCCATTCCACTTCAATGTCGTTATATTACAAAGTAAAATCTCTCTCACAGTCATATACTGCTTACGCTGCATAATATGAGCAGAATACATTCTGCTGTTAATAAATTATGCTATTCAATATCAGTTGTGTACCATCCTGATTTATTTATGCTTTGTTTGTAGGTGTAATTCCAATCCCAAACGAAAGATATAACAGAATCTTCGCAACAATCCATCTTTTCATGTCAAAATACATCCTTTATATGTATCACAAAATCTTCACCAATACTTTCAATGAAAATGTATCACAGTTTTCATCTTTAGTGTCATGAATTCTAAGACTCGGTTCTGAAACAAAGTCGGACGTGTTCCAAAAGTGAAAATTTATGATCTAATAACTTAATCATTGAAAATGATACATTTGAGCGGAAATATATAAAAATCTAAGGCAATAGTTTCTATTTTTAAATAAAAGTAGCGCAATATTGTGAGAACAATATTGAAAGATCTTAGACTAAATAGTAATTTCGATCCTGGTTCTGGATTGATTGCAAAACATTTTTAGTTTTATACCCGATATTTCTAAAAATTACAAATATTCATGCATTAAAGTCGAACTAAAACCGCATAGTGTATTATTGATACTCATCTGAGGAATGAAAACTTAAGAAATGTTGTGAGAGAAAAAGGGATTCGAATCAACACAAAATTGAGCCCTTTCTCTCGAGAATTCAAACAGAGAACTATTGGAGGATAAATAGTAAAAAGGACATATATTTTATAGCATAGGAGATTAAATATTCGCGCGATTGATTATTTTTGGTACAAATATATGACAAGGGAAAGTTTAAAGATGGAGATTAAAAAGCTTTTATTTCTCAAATTGTAAAAATGAAATTATTATTTATTTTACAAAAGAAAATTTATTTATTTTTACTGCAATCTCATTTCAAAAATTGTCACTGTGTAAAAGTATATAAGTGGCACTGATTAAACTTCAAAAATATATCTCGCTAAATGTTACAAAGATAAATATTCATTTAGACACATTTGTCTTAGAAGTTATTTTCATTTAAAAATATAAATTAGAAATATCATATAATAAACAGCATAGAAACAGGATTGCACATTAGATCCCCCGGATAGATCCAGGATTTCTAAACTTGGATGCTCAAAAAATTAAATTACATAAGAAGAAATTACAATTCAATTAAAAAGATTTTGTGCAGAGATTTTAATAAGATATCCATACGATTATAGTGGTATAGAAAAGAATATATATCAGTGAAATTCAGTTTTACTCAAAAGCTTCTGACCCACCACCATCACGAGCTGTAATCAATCACTGGCTAAGAAAACCAGTTCTCCTCGAAAAGAAAGACACAATCACTTTTGACTCATTTATTTATACAGACTCCTTGACTCAGTCTCACAGGACTGACCGCGAAATGACCATCAAATCTTATCGAGCATTCTCTTATCATGAAAGCCAAGAACGCCACTCCTTACTAAAAGTTCAGTCGAGATTACCCCCTTGAAATCCCGAGTGACATTTCAATCAGAGCGCTGCGAGTAAACAATGAGTAAGGGAAAGGACAAAGATTTCTGCCTACCCTCAATTGCCCGAGTCCAAATTTCACGCGAGGAGAATAAGAAACATCCTCCTCGTGTAGAGATGCGAGAAGCAGTCGAGGAAGGTGGTGGGAGAAGGGAAAGCGGAAGAACAGGTGGCAGACCTCCGCAGTCATCCCGTTTCCTCCTCCTCCACCTTTGACGTCACTTTCTATGGCAAAATTTTTTTTTATTATTACAATTCTGCGCCCAGATGACGGTGTATCATTATCATCTAACCTGCGAGTGTCGCTGCGCGCGTGCTTCAGCTTAATAAGTCAATTTTGGGGGTTGTTCACTAATTGCACGTTTTTAACTTGATGATGCAGTCATGACAAAAATTAATGTACTAGATTATTGTTAACAAATTAATATTTTTCGTATAGGTTGTGTATAAATAATCATTTCAGTTTTGTAACAAAGCAATTTTTTTTTTTTTTTTTTTTTAATTTAGATAATTTTCCTTTTCAAAATTCACTGGAAACAACAGAAAAACTAAATTCATTTACTCTTCTTAATGTTATTAATTACACTTTTTCTGATTATAATGTATACAATTAATTTTAAAATTATGCATTTTCTTAAATTTAATTTAAAAAAAGATTTAATTCATCAAAGTTTAGCATATTGATTACAAGCACTTACTGATCTTAAAATAATATGCTAGTTACTCAATTTTAAGATACAGTTAATAGCCATAAAGGTTAAAAGAAAGAATAGAATGTATCTATGTAAGCAATATAAAGAAAAAAAAAAGCGGAAATCAAGCTAACATTAAGATACCATCTTTTTAAAGTTTCGAATAATTAAGAATCAAACACATTGACTCGCAGTATTTTACAAACAAAAACAACAAGTTTGCGGATAAGAATAATAAATATACAAGAATATCAAGTGTATATAGAAAATCACGACGAAAGAGAATTACAAGTATACAATAAAATATGAATAAAAATAACAAGTATATAAAAATAATTTTAGAAAATATCAAAAATAGGCATTAAAAAATTTAAACTTTTTTTCTGTTTAACTGAATATGAGGTTTTGCTATCAAATATTTTCGCACTTCATATCATTTCAGTTCGAAAAAAAAATGCTTAATGTCAACGATTAAAAGGAATTCATGAAAATACTTCGAAATAAAACTTTTTCATGGTTGTTCTTCTTGGTTGCATTCATTTCACATACTTTGACAACTTAAGGAGAAAAAAAGCACCGAAGAAGGGTGGAGAAAAGCCTTAAGGAAATTCGGCAGGGAGTATCTGGCAACTTAACCAGAGATGGAACAATGATTGTTGTGCTGCAAAGCGAAAATCGTGAGAACTCTTTTCTGTGAACAAAAGACGAAAAAAAGAATGAGATGTCACAGGACGAAAAATCGACCTAGTTTCCCTAAATAGCCATCTAAAAGCAAACTTTGTCTCGCACTTGAATTTACACGAAAATATTTCCTTACCATGACCAAAAAAATATGCATGCATCTATTGCTAAATTAACTATTCCCTAACTAACAAAAGATTAGCTTTGCAAAGAAAAGAAAATATTAGAAAAAATATAAATGTTGTTGAAAATACGTAGTAATTATAATTTTTTAAGAGAAAACTTATTTTGCTGCTTTAAAATTAAGAAAAGACACAATCGAGTTTATCATACGAGAAATTATCTGAATATTTAAAAGCTTTCAAATAAAGGGTACATTTCTTTTTTGGGATTGTAAGTAACGAGAATTCATTCTGTGTTAATATTAAATTTAGTTACATGTTTAGAACAATCATGTGACATTCTTCATTTTTAACTCAAGCAAGGATGCAAGATGTTTTGAAATAAAAATGTCTCCAATCAAGAAATAATCATTTAAAGCATTATTTTGTTGTTTCAATACATCGGTCACACTTAAATTTAATTGTCAAGATTGAACGTATCTATTTTTACATGGAAATTAACTGATTAAACAAGTTAATTTCCGCGTATCATACTTCAGAAGGAAAACGTATGACTAGTTTTTGAGGAAAAAGTGCGATTTAAAAATACAACAATATTTATCTTATCTTTTACTCTTACTATTTTCTTAATTTAATTCAAAACACTGTTTTGCACCATCAACTGATGTTACACAAAATCTTCAAGTTGGTATAAATAACACTTGCTAACTCAAAAATTTTGAAACAGAAACATCGGGGAAAACTTTTGCAAGGACACCAGAGGCTTGACAACTTCTATTTAAAATGAAAAAGGCATATTATTCTTCCTTTCCAATGGATGGGTCCTACAAAAACGATACATAAGTCAAATAAATAATACGTTTTCAAAGGTTGCCAACCCGAAAATCGGTACAGAATTTCACATAAAAAACATTCATAGATTAGGCTAGACCAACCAGATATGATAAGCAACTGAAGAATTCTAACTCAAAATGATGCCAGAAGATTAAATACTTAAAAATGTTAAAACAATCAGAGTTTAGTGCAAGATTAAAGTATGATATAAAGCGATAATATTAGGTTGGGGTAAAAGAAATCCATTATTTTTAAGTGAACTTTATGTAACTTCTTTTGGATTCGCTTTGTAAAAAGGTTTAAAACAGCTTTCATGTAGATTTTTAGGTCTTGCGCGTTACGACTGCTGACATGCGGTTAACTTCGATCATTTTTGATATTTTATAGACATTTTCGACGATGCTGTATCCACATGCGAGGTGCATCTCTAACATCAAAAATACCCGAACGGAATCGACGAAACAAAAATTGTACGTAACTGGTTGTTACAGTCTTATATAGGACGATAAGCACCTTTCACAATTTTAGCCACCCGGCTATCTTTTTTGCCATTACAAGAGAAAAACGAAAATGTATCGAATTTTCTGTTTGATGTCTTTCATTTTTAAAACCTTGTACTCGTAACTGAATTAATCAAACCAAAAACCGCAAGAGGATATTTTAGTGTCAAATGCCACCTTTTCAACGAGCATAAATCTGAAATTGTTTAATAGATACCTCACGAGATATCCATCACTACAGACGTTTACTGAAAAAATAATGGATTACTTTTTCCCCAAACTAATATTTCACTAAATATTTACACATAGTGCCAATCTTCAAATACCAATTGCATCTGATAATAAAATTATGAAATTCCATGGTTTTATAGACAATAATAACATATATTAATAAAACGGGTGCAAATTTACTTAAATAATCTCCCGGTTTCCCCCCCCCCCTAATTCTGGAAATTTTCATGACCGAAATAATTGATATCATAAGATATTATCGATCATACAACCGTTTTCCTTGAATATAAACACATCAATCTTTTACTTAAAATACCCATGAAAACAAAAGACTCAAAAGTACATTTTTTTAAATAATAAAATTAAAATCAGATTCAATACCTAGTGGAGCATTCGTTTTGTAATTTTGATGTAATTCATTTCATTTATTTAAGAATGGTGAGGGTGAAAATAAATGATATAAATAAATATATGCTATATATAAAATAAAAAGGGCAATGTGCAAATTCAATTTTTTTTAAAAGATAATAAAAAGATAAGGTCTTTGCTTTTTTAGCGAAAATGACAAAGAGTTAAACAATAAAATCTCATGCTATTAAAAGTTGCCAACAGCCATCAAAAACAAGTGAAAGTTTATAGGACTGAACCTCTATCTCCCTCAACAGCAAACGGATGTAGAATATTTATTTTATGCTGGTACAGCAACACCTGTCGATGTGAATATTATAAGAATTCTGGATTTTCTTTCTTTTGATACGTAATTAAGTTTCGTTCTAACTTACAATCGAAAATTTAATTCCATACACTGCCCTAGAATATAACCCAACATAGTACAGTTATAACAGTATCCTAACGCATAGTGCAACATATTACAGTTATTATTTATTCTATAAGATTTGCTAAACATTTGAGATGCACCATTGCATCTCATATGTTTAAAGTTTTCTTAACCAATACTTGTATCCATATCATATAATTATATTAAATACATTTATTGTAAATTAAAAACTATTTAATTAACTCAAAAAGTAAGGGTTGAATTTTTTTTTTTCTGTAAAAGAAATATATGTAAATTGCATATGAATGTATATATCTTAGGTAATACATCATCTAAACTCTTCTTAAGTTTTGATAGCAAAACATCACACACTTCTCGGACGATTTCAATATAAGAACTTGTTTTGAAAAGACAGGTACATGATGACAAAAACTGTCTTGCTCCGTTGCCATTTTTAACACGAAGATACCTTTACTTCCTCTTCCTTTTTCATTTAATCTGAACAGCAAAATAGCAATGTGAGAGGAAAAAATATAACAATTTGTCATTTCTTCAATTATTCTCCGCTTTTATTCTGAAATATGAAAAGAATTTAAGATGCTGTGAAAAGAAGCGATGATCTTGCTCTGCTTGGAAGAGCGGGACCGGCTGACCATCGGTCCGGCGCCAGTGACCCTGCCGCGAACAACTACCCCCTTTATGCGTGGAGACATTTTCCTGCTCGCGTCTCACACACACCTGCAGCCTCTGAAGTGAGGTGAATTGCGTATTGTTCGCCAAAAAGTCACCGCGTCGCATCGCCAGATTTAATTAGTCGCAAGGCTAAAAAAAATAAATGTTTAATCGAAAAAGTAAGGATGAATCCAATCTTTGACACTTATCCTGTTCTCAACTAGGAAAATATACCACGGCTTGTTCTAGTAAAAATCTGCAGTAAATATTATAAAAGTGCCACTGTTAATTCGAATCTTATTTATCCAAACAGATAAATCAAAATTAGATGAATACAAGATTGAAACTTGTAAATAAACAATTATGAAGTAATAATAACGTAAAATTTTGCAGCATGCATGTATATGAAATATAATTGCTCAGACAAATCACGCAGTCCGTTTACTACATTAGGAATGAGCATATCTGAAAAAACCTTGGCATACTAACGCTCGTTAACTATATAAAATATCTATATTAACTAAGAATTTTGTTTTCTTAATGACTGTATGTGAATAATTGTATTCGTATAAATATATTTTTTTGTAAATAATTATATTTGTTTAAATATATTAATCAAAAAATCGAATTTTTTATTTCCATTACAAATCGTCTTTGCAAAGTATTGTACAATACCTTGGGACTACTTACTTAAAATTATTATTTAAGTTTTATTTGCGAGAACTGTCTATTTGTTATGTAGATTCTTTTTAGGCTGCAATCAATTTCACAATAAAACCAAGATAAATGGCCAAGTGGCTACAAACCTACCAAACCTTAGACCTGTTGTGTATATGAAATATGCGAATAAAAATATGACAAGAAAATGGCTACTTTGAATGCATCTTTTAATATGTTTTGTGTGAGAAATCGTTAATTAAACATGACGGTGTCAATTAGATATAAAGTAATAACAACTCAATGTCATATAATGACTTTATCGTACAAAAAGCTTGTGTCCTCGTGCCAGACACTCTCTAAGTTCTTAACCTCTGAAGGAAAGAAGACATTATTTTATAATTTTTATAGAATTTTGCTACAGTAGTCTGGTTAGTAAAAGTGTTGACAAAAGTCAGGTTTTGTTTTCATTATTTTGCCATGATTCAAAATTAAGAGTTTTGTCCTAAAATATTTCCTAGATTGTTTATTATAAAGAAATGTTATAGTCTTTATCATAGTTAACAAAGTATACATGCGAAAATTTAGTAGCAAATCTATTTTATTTTTCTTGGTCTATCGATTTCTCAAATGGAGATTTTGCTACGATAAACGGAATTGTAACAGCCAATTTAAATTAGCGCTTTATTTGGGAAAAATTGTGATGAAAATTTTCCTATCAGATAAACTTGCGGGTTGAAAACTTTTTAACAGTACATATAAAAACTTTATTAATGAAATTTGAGATAACTTTCTTTAAGAAATTACTAAATGAAAAATAACAGGAAAAAAAAAATTAGAAATACTTTATATGTGTTCATTATGAGAAAATGCCAGTTCGTCTCAAATAATGTACTGTCGTTATTTATACATAGTATTATTGATATCTTGAAAAAAAAATCATTGACATATCAAGTTTACCTATGTTGAAGCATTTCGTTTGACTCAATGTTTATTCAAGAATATACAACGTGACA